>KE372114.1:30935-54306 GCA_000418225.1 Zizania latifolia | reverse complement strand
CCCCCATGCCTCCCTCCACCAGCCCCTGCACCTCCCTCCAATGGCCCCACATCTTTCCATTGGCCCCACACCAGCCCCCGATGGTCCCCGCCACCGTTGATGCCTCCACGCCTCTCCACGGCAAGCCCTCGTGTGCCTCAAGGGTAAACAGGTATATCTGTAGGTATACGGCACCCGCGGGTGGCAAGTATGGGCATTGGTTTTTACCCGTCATAGGTAACGGGTATATCCATAGGTATACAGCACCCGCGGGCGGCAAGTATGAGCATAGGTTTTTACCTGTCACGGGTAACATGTATGTGTACAGATATGAAATTTTTTCGCGATATGGGTATGGGTATACACTACCCGTGCCTGTGATACTCGACTGCCATCCCTAGTCTTCAAGGAATATTTTCATAGCCATAAAATTGGTATTTACGTGTTGTCTTGCATGTATCGCTACTCTACACATGTCAGACAACAAAGGCATGCACTTCATCAAATGTCCAAATCTTACATGCACTTCATCGAATGTCCAAATCTTATGGTAATGTAGTTCCATAGTTATCAAGGCATCGCCTAAGCAACACCTAATCGGAGTATGGCCCCCATGGAGAATATGGCATCCGCCTCGACGTAAATGGCATTGGCACGACGCCATAGTCTCCATGGTGGACGCCACATGGCCAACAGCGATGGAGAATGGGAGATGGGCCTAAGTTCTTGACACACATAAGCCTCTCTAGCTTTTGTCCGATGCACACATGAGCCTCTTCCCGACCCTAGCCGAAAACCCTAGCCGCACCTGAACTTCGTCCATTGTCGCTCCCTCTGCAGTTGCTCCCTTCGTCGCCGCTCCCTCCGCCGACACTCCCTCCCCTGCTGCTATCCCCTCCGCATCGGCCGCTGAAGTCCCGAAGCTGTGTGGATCTCTGTGGAGTCCCCGACGGCCCGACCTGAAGCTGCGTGCCTATGTTGTGCTGCCGGCCTGCCGCGTAAGTAAGCGAAGCTCTGTTGCAAGACTGCACGGTACCAAGGTTTAATTCCTTCTATTTGCCTATCATTTTCACTCGAATTACATATTAGTGTTACTGTTTCAGTGTTTCAAACTTTCAATTCAATATTTTTTCTGAGTTGCAACAGATTTTTTAATTGAATGATGTCCTGTGATTCATATGTACTTATGTAATAAATTGGTAGTAGGTAATGTAGTGTTTTGCTGTTGCTAACCTCTACTGGGAGTATGCATCATGCACCGGCAAGTGGCAGTGCTATGGGTGGAGATGTTGAGCAGTTGGATTAAAAAAGAATGAGGATGAGGTTGAGGTCCAAGAGGATGATAAATGGATTAAAATGATTTTATTCTTGATGATGAAGACATTGATGACTATGGTGAAGTTCCACAAGATGCTAACTAAGAGAGTAACAAAGAAAATATGGGCAACAATTTGGATGAATTCAACCTTGATGATGATGACTATTGAAAATGGGAGATGAGAGGGTTGGACTGTTGGTTGTTGCTATTTGCTTATCCCAAATTAAATTCATGTTATCCCAAAAAATATTGTGCCATACTGCCATGTACATTTATGAAGTGAGTATGGCGTCACCTCGCCACACACCATACTTGCCTAAACGGTGTGAAGGTGTTTAGATGCCTCACCTCGCCACGCCACCGTAATAACTATGTGCAGTTCAAATATTTACATGGTGAGGTCAACTGCTTCAAGCATTCAATTTTTAAAGTAGACACCACAGATCTCTCAGCACAAATTACTGTACGCTATTGGTATGCAAATCTGCATATGATGACTCAAGATATGCTAGTGGGTTACCAATCACAAATGTGTGTTTTTCTTAGGTTGTTAGTTCATCTGGTGACTGGTAGGAAGATAGTAGAATGGTTTGGTTCACCATAGATGATCCTACCAAATATTACTTTGTACGATTTATCACCCACCATATAATGCATTTCTTTCAGCACTAACATAGGCTGGAATGCTCAAGGCATCCACTTGAGCCAGTCTAACAATGCTTTGTCTCACAACCTAAAGACTGGTAGTGTCGGTAGGAATGCTCGCAATCTACACTTCTTAGCTGACAATTATCCCAGTTAACCAGATCACCAAAGTTTTGATTGCTGAACAATTACTTCCAATCCCAATCGGAAACCACTGACTACTAGCAAAGTTACTTGTTCCAAAATGTAAGGACGCGATCAGACACTGAAATGCATTGCATACCTATGAATCTGAACTCAGAAGTATATGGCCATCTGAACCCCCTTCTCCACGAATCCGCACTTGGCATAGTACGCGCGCAGCTCGGGGGTGCAGTCGAGGATGACCTTGTAGCAGCCGGCCTCCTTGGCGATCTCCACGAGGCGCCGCACGACGCGGAGCCCGAGGCCCCGGCCGCGCGCGGCGGCGTCCACCACGACGTCCTCCACGTGCCCCACCTTGCCGCCGCCGCGCAGGAACTTGCGCTCCACAAAGAGGCACCCCGTGGCGATGATCCGCCCCTCGGGGGCGGCGGCGGGGTCCTCGGCCACGAGGATGACGTGGTCGTCTCCGAGGGCCGCAAGGTCGGCGAAGCACGCGGCGAACTCGGAAGCGGTGAGTTCCGGGCAGGCAGAGAGCTGGGAGAGTAGGGGTAGGAAGCCCTTCTCGCGGTCGGAGACCTCCAGGCGACGGATTTGGACGGAACCGTCGGTTTCGGCGGCGGCGGGGGCGGATTCCGGCGAGCTGGATGCCATTTGCGCTCCGGACTCGTGAACCTCAAGTGACACTCCTTTCTCTGCCGTCTGCACTGCACGGGCTTGGGATTCAGTTGGAACGAAATTGTTAATTCTGATGGAATTTCTCAATACATTCAACTTAAATTTGCACCAATAATTCAACCTCTACCTCCCAGTGCCTTCCGTCTCCTATGAAATACTTAAATCTTTCATCAAAATTTCTGAAAGAAATACTGTTTAGTAGCGTTACATGCAGATATAATAAAAGATTTAATAATTTATCATCGTAAACAATAGTCCTATGTATGTATGATTGTTATAAAGTAATAACATAATCAAAGATGTTATATGACAAATTATCACTTTTTCTACGCAACCCTAGTTTTCCTTCTGCATATTGGGGTGATTATGAAAATGACATTCTCTGTCAATGGAAAAAAAGGTCGTTAAAGGGTGGAGATCTAAGGTTGAAAAAACATATTATGGTATACTACTTTAAGGGATACCAGGATCTTACTCTCCCGTTATTGGAGCTATGCTTGGCAATTATTTAAGGGACAAACAAATCAATTTAATATAAAAACTGATATATAAATTTTGTTTGAGAAATTTCATCGTGTATGGGTTTAATTAGCTGTAGGCCATACACCGCAAAAAAAGAAGCCTAATTTATATGGTCCTCCACAATACAAAGCTGCATTTATGTCACCCTCCTCTCCATTGCATTTGCGACGCACTTCAATGCGTTCGACGAACACTCTTGGAGTTTTGGTCAATTGAGAACAGACGTGTAGCTTGATCGGCAATTTCGTGTGGGAGATACGTTTTCTTGTACGAAACGGTCACCGAGAGGTATACGGTCTACAAATATCTGTATACTTTCCATCTCCCCAAACCACGTTGCTACGCTCTGATAATTGATCGTAGATGAGATCACGAATACTTTTTTTATACGCCGCTGACACGAATTTTTTTTTTCTACGAAAAATGGAACTGAAAGTCTGAAACTGACGGAGAGCAGGTTGTCGACGGGACCAACCGGCGATGTCATGAGCCTACGTGGACCTGTAGATGAACGCTTCGATTCTGCAATGTCATGAAGAGATTAGATTCAATACTAACGATACTCCAATGCGAACGTCAGCCATGATAGGGAGGACTTTACGAATGGGAATCTCTGAATCAAGCGCATCGTCAAGCCTGAACTTGGATGGAATATGCAAGTCAAGCGAGGATGGTTGCCATCTGCCAATGGAGAGCAGAAACTTCTCCTCTCTTGAGGTTCTAGGATATAGTACAGTTCAGGAGCAGATGCCAGTAACGCATATAACGTTAGCTCCAGTATGATGTACTCCGTAATACGGATTGCACTAGTGAACCTTCTACGTTCTGTTTCATACAGTTCTAACTTCAGATTATTTTAAGTTGGTCTAATTAGTTTAAAAAATCCTATATCTAAAGTCATGGATAAATCAAGAATATTTAGTTGAGTAATCTATGGAGTAGCTTTTATTTTAGACTAAAAGTAAAAGTTAGAGCTATACCAAACACATTCTAAGTACCCTACTAATTAGCTTAGCTGCTTATGTTTGAACTCTATGGATGCCATTAATGTTAAAAAATGGCTTCAAAAATAAGAGATCGGTTCATATATCATCTCTTTAGATAAGAAATTAAGAATTTATTCTTTACATATTACTGACACGTGGAATTATTTTAGGTTGGTATATGGGTCTTTTTCTCGATTTCCATCCAAACGGAGGATATATGTTTAATTTTATTCTTCGGAAAAAGATTTGAAGCAGCGGGATTGGAAAATGGACGGCAGCGATCTCTCCCCATCAGAGGAGACCCGCGCTCGCGCGTGCTTTCGGATTCCAAGTCCACGCAAAGCTCGCCCCGCGCCACCCGCTACAGATAACGTGAGCCACGCTTTTGACAACCACCCGCAACGCAAAACGGACGGCTGCGATGCGCCGGGCGGGGGATGTGCGGTCCGATGCGCAACGACAGTACGAGACGGCAATGCTGGAGGCTTTAATACCGTCGCGGTCCCATCGCTTCCATTTTGCTCTTCTCCCCCAAAAGCGCTCGCTGGCGCTGCTGGGCAAAGTCGCGGGCGGGAATCTTCGTGGGCGGCTCCGAGCCGCGACGGCGACGGGGCGGCGGTATCTCGCCCAAGTCAACACGGATAGATCTCTCCGTATATAGAGCACGCGGCGGATTAGGTTGCTGCTGCGAGGAGGAAGAGGAAGAGGAGGAGGAGGATTGGAAAACGGAGGTTGAGAGGTATGCCGCCCATGGAGCACGGGAGGAGGCAGGGAGTGGTGGCGATCGAGTGCGTGGCGGGGGGGTCGAGGGCGGAGGAGTGGGGGCCGGGGAGTAGTGAGACGGTGCAGACGGGCGACGTCGTCGAGGAGCTGCTCATTGGGATCGGCGGCCGCGGGGGACCCGCGGCGCACGCCGCGCCGTTCAAGGGCGGGCGCGCGGCGGTGCAGAGGCTCCTGCACTCGGCGTACAAGCGCGGGGACACGTCCGTCGAGGTGCGCGTCAGGCGGCCCGCGCACGCGCAGCAGCAGTTGGTGCCCGGCGGGGAACTGCTGCCAGCCGGGGCGGCGGCGGCTGCGGGGACCACGGCGAGGATGCACGCCTGTATCGTGCCCCAGGAGGCCGCAGTCGGAGGCGCCGCTGCGATGATGGCCGTCGTGGGTCGCAACCGCCAGTATGTGCTCCGCTCGATCCGCGACCCCAACTACGCCGTCGGCTTCGTCGACCGCATGGAGAGCGAGTGCATCGCCATCCGAGGTACACCGTACACCTCCTACGATCACACCCCGCCATGTTTCCTCCTTATCAAACTAAATATTTAGATTTTTCATTGATATTTTGATCCATTTACGCCTGTACAGCCACTTTGTTTCGGTTTGTGGCTTTGTGCAAGCTCTCGTTAAGAAAAGTAAAAGTCCGCGACTGAGCTTTCGTTACATGCCAGGTTGGACTTTAGAACGAAAAAAGGAAAGGATAGTACATTTTGTGCTTTCTGCCTACGACTTTTGTGCACCAGTAGGTTGTAGCTTGATAGGTGACATCTTGTTCATCGTTTTCTCTCTTGCAAGGGGAGATTTTGGCGTGATCGACCACGATATTGATTTCGATTGGCATACACTTGGATCAAATGCTGGTTTGCTAGTCAGAAATGGTCACTTCTGCGGGTACAATACAGGAGGGCATGATAGCTGCATCTGGGGATATGATCAGAATATTAGGTTGATATGGTAGAGCCTAGAGGATTGCAAGAGCTGGTGATAACTGATACAGTACGTAACGTTATTGTTCTTGTCGGAATTGGGGCCGCTGGTTTGTCTGGGAAATTTCTAGAATAGCCTGGACTGCAAATTATAATATGGTTATCCTTTTGTCCAGGTGACGCATACCTGCAAAATGTTTGATTGTTGAACATATTTAACGATCCCGATCCCAATCCCAATTACTTCTTCCGTGTACAAGCTTGTTACGAAGAAAGTAACGATTGAACTAGTATCATGCAATAATTTAGTAGCCTATGGTAGATTCATTTCTGTAGCACCACTTGATGATACAAATCATGCAATTGCATCAATAACAAGTCCAACCATAAGATATTTGTGAAGTTAATTAAAACCTGGGTAGTGTGCATATGATCGGTGTTTTGCTTCTACAAGTAAAACCAAACATCAATATCAGTTAAAAAAACATCAAGTTGCACTAGTCTAGCTCAAGTTGCATACTTCCATGCAACAGACGGGGCGGTGCACGTTGAATGGAATCGGCATTTAGATTCTTTTATATAACACCACTTGATGATAATTGGAATCTTCCCGTCTTAAAAACTTGTTGCAAAATTCCAATCCAATTCAGATTCACCAGTTGACTTTACTTACTCACTCCTCCTGTCACAGAGTTTGTTTCAAATTTCTTAATGTCTGTTCATAATGCGAGTAAAGATCATGTAGAACTGCAGAGAGTGCAAGATCTTTATTTTCTCACTTGTGGTCACGCGGAGATTTTGATCTGAGTCTGAGAATTGTTGCTCAACATTTTTGTTTTATGATTTTACTGGGACATCCAGGGTCGAGGAGCTCGAGGGTGGTATGCGCGCTGAGCAAAGCGCAGCTCCAGGACGGCTACGTGGGCTACCCATGGGAGAAGAAGATGAGGGAGGCGCTCCCGATCCCCAACTCCAGCAGCTTCCTATCCATGCTCATCCTCCCCACGGCGCTCGACCGCACCGCCTCCCGCTACAACTCCGTCGAGGACACCCTCGCCCGCGCCAACGCCTGGGTTCTCTCGACGCAGGCGTCCGGGGTGCCCATCACCTTCCTCAACGTCCAGACCGAGGCCCTCCTCACCAAGGTCCTACTCGTCTTGATCAGCGATCAAACATTCAAACTCGTGCAGAGTAAATGTTTTCGGTGGCTTCGCGAGCCTTTCTGTTGGCGTGGGCGTGAGCGTGACATCCTCCTGCACTGTGCTGTCTGTGCAGATCTCCGGCGAGACGGCCTCCGCGACGGTCAACTCGGGGTCACTGGCCGACCTCCCGAACCTCGCCAACGCCAGCCTTTATGGATTCGAGGACTACCACGGCGTGGACATTGGCGTAGTGAAGGCGGTGCGCGTCTGGTACACCGCCGCCGCCGGGGAGATGCCCGTGGAGATCACCCTCGAAGAGAGCGACACCAAGCTTGGCTTCGCCATTAGCCGCACTGAAGAGGTACAGTCTGTAGTCTCAGCATCCATTGCATCTTGTTAGAATCATCCTTGATCCCCCATTGTTATAGACTTATATATGGTGCACGTGTGTGTGTGATCATGCGTCTGAATCACTTGTGAACAATAGGGCTTCATCTACATCTCGTCCGTCATGGAGGACGACGGCGGCCTCCTGGCGCCGTCGACAAGGTCGGGGCTTCGCGACCTCTACCGCGAGGCGAGGAAGGCGTCCAAGCTGCTGGTGATCTCCAGGGTGTCGGGTCAGAAGGTTCTGCCATGGATGGTATCGACGGCAGGCGCTATCCGGTGCTTCGACACCGTCTCGCTCAGCCAGAAGCTGTCCCTGCACCGGCACGCCCTGCGCCCGATCCTGCTGCACCTGCTCATGTGGGAAGGCAAGTCCGACGCGTCGGCTGGCCCTCACGAGCCCCGCTTGCCGCCTCAGCCGTACCCGGAGTTTCCCAGAGAGCTGCTGCGGCAGGACTCGTTCGCGTGCCCCGACCAGCCGGGGCAGAGAGCGAGAGAGCCAGGGTTCATGCAGGGAAGGGACACAGCAGGGGATACATCCTTCAGGTTCCACAACTTCTCGCTGCCCAACAACTGGGTCTGAATGTCTGATGAACAAGGGTGGGTGGCTTTGTGCTGGTAAGACTATTGAGCGCATTGCAGTGTGATAGAGCTTACGTAGAGTATTTAAGTATAATTTTGGCCGATGAATGTGTTCTGTTTCAGCCGTACCTCGTTTGAACACTGTCGATTGTGTTATGAGGACAGTAACAGTTTCGTGATGGATTTTAAGTATGACACTCATGGTCATGGATTGCAAGGCGAATATCTTTCAAACGCCTCGCTTGAAGTTAAACAGTATATATATATAATTTGCATAATTGATACCAATTTAATACATCCTAGGGAGACAGTATCGTAACAAGAGGTTTGAAGCATGGACAGGAATCCAAGCAGGTGTCAGTGTGTGAGCATCCGGGAAAGAAGATACTAGTGTCATCTTGAGTTTTAAGAATAACCAGCAACCTGCATAATGTCTAGAATTTATTCTTTCCTTTCAGATTTATCACTGGGAGTTCTTGTTGAACATAGTCCCCAGGCCCCAGCGCAGATTGCTGGATAACTACGAGCATCGGACGCTTCGGCAAAGTGGCCCAATGGCTTAAGAGTTGCATCCGAAGCAATGTGTGCGAACAGTATAGACAAGTAGCTTAGGTTAAGGTAAGTCGATAGTTCACCAGAGCATAGTTGGGTTTAATTGCTGAAAATGCGTCATGAAGTAAGTCCATCGAAAAGGATTTGAGATTACTTACTGTTGATGAAACCCTGCACAAGCTTCTGTTTTGCTCTCTTAATGATGCTATAGCCTCGAGTGAGAAACATTTATAAATAACTGGATTGCCCCTATCTCAATTGAGGTGGTTTCCCATTCATGTTGAGACTCCCATCTTTTATATTTGTTTCTCGCTAAAAATAACATACATTCTAGTTGTTTCATAGTCAAAAGCTACATCTAATTACCTATTTCAGACAAAGGCAATATCATTCATTCATAATTTCATAATTAGCATAAGAACACATCTAAGAAGACGATCTAATTATTTCACATATAAACATATTAAAAATGAATAAAATGGTGTCAGCAATATCGGGTAGCAAATTATCATATAAACGAACTATACAATAATATAGCCTCGTTCAATGTATGCGCCATGTGCCACAGTAGATACCACAAACGTTCGACGTATATGTCATAGTAGATACCACATTTATGTGTGTGCACGCCAAATTTTCCCAAAAGATATTAGGGTATAAAAAAACAAAGGCGTTTTGGGAGCTGTTGGAGAGCTCCTTTTACCTTAAAAAACCTATATTTAGTTTTGGGGGTTGTATTTGGGGTCTCTCATGGGAGGTTCGATTAGAGCCGCCTAAACTCCTTCCAAAACCCTAACAACAACCTCCTAATCCCTCACACGTGGTGGCTTCCCAGGCAGATTACCACAAATGCCCCTCCCACACGAAGCACGGAAATATCACCGCAGGGCCCGTGCCGTGCGTGCGCAACGAGATAAAAAAGAAAAGCAGAGTGCCTTACCCAGCCGCAGAGACCAGCGGCCACGGACGACTAGGGGAGCCGCTCGTCCATATAAAAAGGACGCGGCGGCGGCCTCCACCGCTCTACCCAAACAGCCCCTCTCGCCTGCGAACCCAATCATTCCCCACGTCCCCCCCTTCCTCTCGCCGCCACCCGCCTCCTCCCGCCGCCTCTCCTCTCCCGGGACCCGGAGCTTTCCCGCCGCCGCGCGGCAGGTGAGTGTCAACTCGCCACCAGTCCAATCCCGCGACCTCTCCTCCTGTCTATCCCCGGCCGAATCCATCGCGCTCGAGAGGGCGGCTCGCTGAGCCCGGGGGTCGATTCGGCGAGGGTTTAGGGCTTTTGATTCCGCTGCGGATCGTGTTTGGCTGGGGGTTTAGTGGCGCTGGCCTCTGGGCGGCGCGTGCTCTTAGGTTGCCTTAGGAAGTAGTTGTGTCGTGGACTGTCCGATGGGTTTGGCCTGATTGGATTCGGTGGCGTTGCCTTTGGTTTCGGCAGGAATATGGCGGGGAAGTCGAAGGGCGGGAGGAACAAGGGGAAGGCGCAGGGTACAAGCCAGGTCGTCACGGTGGAACCGGAGGTGCCAGTGATTGATGGAGGTGAGGACGCCAAACCTGAGAATGGGGACGTTACCGAGTCTGCCACCGTGGAGGGCGGTGCCCCTGATGTTGAGAAGGAGCCAGCGGATGCAGCTGGGGAAACACAAGCTGCGAAGAAGCCAGCTGAAGGTAAGGGCCACTCACACTGATACTGTATTTGTTTTGTCAAACTAGAGATCGTGCCCTGCAGTATATAACGTCAATAAAGCTCTGACTCTAGAGAGATAACTGATTGTGCAGTACCTTTTGGACAGAGAAATCGTCCATTTCATTCCTGATGTGCTGTTGGGTTATTGATATTACCGATTGTGCAATGTTATTGGGCTTTACAAGGATACAACTGGTGTGTAATTTTAATAATTAAGTAGTTTAGAGCGATGCATTTTTTTAAAATGTAGAGTAAGGCTAGACGAGATCAACTTATTTAATGCTGCTGCATTGACTTTGTGCTTGCATCTGTGATGGTGGGTATGTATAGTATCTGTTACAATGGACAGAAACTTGTCTTTGGTATGGTTGTAACACATTGAGACTTCTCTGTTCTAACTCTTTTAAAGCTGCGATGGCACTGACACTTGAGAAGAAGCCCCTACTTGGAGAGTAACTTTCTTGAACTGAGTCAAGATGTGCCTATATCTGTAATCGCAGTTATCTGGCAACAATTTATGGAATAGTTAAGATGCCATTTACACGTGTATTTATTTCCACATTGGGCTACCCATTCTCATTTAATGGGAAAGGACTTATTTGTTAAAACATTTATTTTCTCTAGAGATATATCTTTTTTAACGACCAACCTTTTTATCTCAAGCAGGCGAGATTCATCTCTACCCTGTGTCTGTTAAGACACAATCTGGTGAAAAGCTTGAGTTACAGGTAAATATATAAACGTTGTGCTGCATTATTTCCTCATTCTGTATTAGCTTTATGTAATTCACGGTACACCATTACAGCTAAGCCCTGGAGATTCTGTCATCGATGTCAAACAATTCCTTTTGGATGCTCCTGAAACCTGCTTCTACACATGCTATGATTTGATATTGCACACTAAAGATGGCTCGACTCATGAGCTAGAGGACTATAATGAAATTTCAGAGATAGCAGATATAACTGCTGGTGGCTGTTCATTGGAGATGGTTGCTGGTATGTAATACATCATTCTTTGGATTGTTCTATCTGGTTATTCCTTTGAGAATTTGAGACAACAATCTGTGTTTTCTCCCTAGGAATATATGATGAGAGATCTATTAGGTCGCATCTTCGCCGTGTCAGGGAATTGCTATCCCTCTCTAGTCTTCATGTCTCACTCTCCACATCTCTTGCCCTGCAACAAGAATCTGCGCCGGGAAAATCTGCAGATACTGCAGGTACAACCCTTGATTTTACCCTATTTAGGCGCTTATATTTACTGATAACATTCTATACTAGTAGGAATACCTTCCACAATGTTATTCTGTAGTTCACTGATTTGCACACAAGGTTTGATACAACTTGGTGTTGATGTATATCTTGTTTTCCTTTTTCTGTAATTGACAGATTCTGGGAAAACTGCTAATCAAGAGCTTGATGGGTTGAATTTCATGGATGACAGTACTGGCACTCTCATTAATTTGTTGCCATCTGCACCAGCAGAGATCAAATGTGTGGCTAGCATCATCTTTTCATCATTCAATCCTCCACCGAGTTATAGGAGGTAACTCTACTGATTGCATATTATGTATTTGTATCATTATCTTTGGATATCTTCTGAAGAATGATTGCATATGAGGTTATTATTGTGCAGTATTTGGATTCTTTATGGAATTTTCAGTTGTTGATCCTTTCTTCAGGTTACATGGAGATCTCATTTATGTTGATGTTATGACATTAGAAGGAAACAAATACTGTATCACAGGAAGCTCCAAATCATTTTATGTAAACTCTAGCAATGGAAGTATTCTGGATCCAAGGCCTTCAAAACAAGCTCAGGAGGACAGCACTCTAGTTGGTCTGCTACAAAAAATTAGTGCCAAGTTCAAGAAAGGTTTTTCATTGCTCTTGAAATATTTCTTTATTATTCCAAGGACTACTATATGTTTCTATAATGAGAGTTGGACAAATCTTTTGAAGGTTTTCGTGAAATTTTGGATCGCAAAGCATCAGCCCATCCTTTTGAGAATGTTCAGGCATTGCTCCCAGTGACTTCTTGGTTGGGAGCTTATCCTGTGCCAGGTAACTTATTCAGTACATTCCAGTGCTCACCATCGCCTTTTCTTTTCTTTTCCTTTTCTGTTTGGGGGTGGGATCTGCTTATTTAATGCCTATTAAAATTGCTCTGTTTCTAGTATGATCCATTCTTAGGCTAGTTATAAACATGTTTTATGACAGCAGGCATAATGGTTTGATGTGCACCAGGAGCTATGCTAATCCTGTCTCTAGTTCTACTATTGTAGTATTGACTTCAGTCGACAAACTGCATAGACATTGCCAGATTCTTTTGCAGCTGATTCTGATCTTGGTTGGGAACTTTTCACCGATCCTATTTTCTGTAACTGTTTATGTCGATCTTCACTACTAAATATTCTTTTTTTGCAATACTGATATAAATTATTCTGGATTCCTATTTTTCCTTTTTTGTATAGATGCTGTAATATAACTTCCTATCCACATTTTTGTGTATAACAGAACATAAAAGGGATGCAGCTAGGGCTGAAGATTCTGTTGTGTTGTCATATGGTACTGAATTGATTGGCATGCAGAGGGACTGGAATGAGGAATTACAGTCATGCCGGGAGTTTCCTCATAGCAGTCCTCAAGAAAGGTTCTTATTTACCATTGCACTTTTGTATTGCCAATTTATAACTATAATAATAAAATATTTATTGCTACTGTAGGATATTGCGTGGCAGAGCACTTTATAAGGTGACATGCGATTTTGTTGATGCTGCAGTTAAAGGGGCAGCTGGTGTCATTAATAGATGCATACCTCCAATTAATCCAACTGATCCAGAATGTTTTCATATGTGAGTAAGCCAAAATATAATACCTTAGATGATAGCAAAACAATCCTCATAGCACCAATGTTATGTGGAGGTTTTCTCTTCTAAGAGTGAGTACTATTTGTTGTATCCATCTGACCATTAGGAAGTTCCTTTGTGTACTTGCTCCGTCAAGTCTGGTTTAAGTGATCTGACTAATTGATTTGGAAGTATGTTTTTTATTTCCATTTAGAGATGCTTACATATACTCTTACATAATTCAGGTATGTACACAACAATATTTTCTTCAGTTTTGCTGTGGACTCTGACTATGAGCAACTCTCGAAGGACCACAAGCCAGATGGTCAAAATAGATCTGGCAGAGATGTGATAGGCTCCTCAGATCTGGGAGCTAAGCCAAATAGGAACCATGCAGATCCTAGTGGCACAGTGAATTCCAAAACTGAAGAACCTAATCGTGTTTTGGAGAATAGTTCTGATGCATCTGCAGAGGCACAGATAGCAGACAGTGAGCAGGCAACCTATGCTTCTGCTAACAATGACTTAAAAGGAACTAAGGCCTACCAAGAAGCAGATATTCCTGGGCTTTACAATCTTGCCATGGCAATAATTGATTACAGAGGCCACAGGGTCGTAGCACAGGTATGTTTTGAAAACAGTTCCTGACCACACAATGTTTTTAGGTTTTTATGCTATTTCACCGGATGCCTATTTTTATTGCACATGTTAAGTGGCTAAGTGCAATTATCTTTCTATGTTCTCTAACAAGTACACACCTTTGTTGGGTTTAGTCCCACATTGATTATTCATGGGGGAGAGCACAACTTAAAAGGTGGGGCAGCCCTCACCCATCAGGCTAGTCATTTGGGTTGACTAGGCCTGGAATTTAAGTTGTGGCTCACCCAGTTCGACCTGGGTGAGCCTAACCTGCGGTGTATCAGAGCCCAGTCAGAGAACCCACGGAGAATCTCCGAGTGGCATCACAAGAGATCGGGCCGGGCCAGGTGTGCATGCTCGATGTGTGATGGGAGTGATTGTTGGGTTTAGTCCCACATCTAGTATTGAACCTTGAATTAAACCGTTTGAGCAGGCTACATGATTTAGTATAGTCTCCTGCTGATGGAATTAACAGTTTGACTATTGCACTATTTAATATTTATTGAGCTATTTCATTGTATCCTTATTATAGCCATTTCTTTTCTATAAAATGGATCATATTGGAAATGTTTTACTAAGTTTTTATTCATTTGCCTTGTACAATTGTACTTGTAGAGCATCATACCTGGTATTCTCCAAGGAGACAAGTCTGATTCCCTTCTGTATGGTTCTGTTGATAATGGCAAGAAAATATCTTGGAACGAATCATTTCATTCAAAGGTTAGTGAATATGTTTTGTTTGGTCCACAAAACATTGTTGTTACAGGAATGGCGATTTTCTTTAGTATATGGGCTCTCAAAATTTCTTGTGTTCTTTAGTGGTGGTGCATCATGCACTTCACAAGAATTTGCTAGTTTTGCCTGAGCTGACAGCAGTAAACGGGAGTAAACTGGTAGTTATGTTAGTTAACATGTTATTGCTTAATGCAATGATTAATGATAGGATTATGGTTGATATATTAGATTATCAGTGGTGATACTAAAAGTACATCCTATTGCAAGTATGGCTGACTGAAATGCTATTTTTGATATTTTGTTTCCCAACTCGTCACTTGACTACTATTTATGTTATGTATTTTTCTAGCATATCACTATATCAGGTTTTCTCAAACATAAGGTATATGGTTTGCCTGACTCGTGCACTGTTGGTTTTCTATTAAATGGCAATGCAATGTCTGTTGTTTGCCTTACTCATTCACACTCGCTTTCTGTTGATTGCTGAAGATCATTATGGAAATTAAATTAACAAGTTGAGAAAGGTTCAGTTGTAGTTATACTAAATTCTCGGTGATAATGAACTAATGATTAACCACTTTGGTTGTTAGACATCACAGTATATATTCTGTGCCTTGTGATATTCACTTTTTCTTTTACTATTCTTATTTGGTGACGATATCTATGTTCAAAACCTAAATTACAATCTGTTCTTTTAGGTGGTCGAGGCTGCAAATCGGCTCCATGTGAAGGAGCATGTGGTTTTGGATGGTTCTGGCAATCCTGTAAAATTAGCCGCTACAGTTGAATGCAAGGGAATTGTTGGAAGTGATGACAGGTAAAGTTAAACATTATGCTTTTTTTCCTTTTGTTGGGTTCTCTGCATTTGTGTGTGCGTGTGCGCACCGGGGGAGGTGTCTATTCTGAGCTTCAACTGTTTCCATTGCATATCCAAACTAAAAAACTGTTAACGTTTTTAACACAATACTTTTGGTTTTTCCTACTATGTAGGCATTATATTTTGGATCTGATGAGAGTGACACCTCGAGATTCTAACTACATTGGACTACAGCACCGTTTCTGTGTGTTGAGACCTGAACTTGTAGCCTCATTCATTGAAGTGAGCTGACCTCAGTTTTTATTTTTCCTTAACTTTGTTTCCCTGGTATACAATATTTTGTATGGTAACTAACTAACTATCTCATATCTATGTTCTCAGGCTGAATCTGTAAATAAATCACCTAAGCAGAAAGCTGCAGATGCTGCTGGAGAGTCTAGTACTTCTGAAGCTACGGTTGGTGAATTGTTTTCTATTTATTATGGAATATTTCATGTTTGTTCCTAAAAATGCATCTGGTAATCAGTTTTGATTGTGTCACCTCATAAGAGTTAAATCACTAAATACGGTATTCTCTTGCTGTATAACCCAAAACACATTGCCATGTTCTTGTTTCTTATGATTATATCTTCCCGTGTTGCAGTTGGATGATCATAACTTGATTGTCTTAAGTTTTGAATTAGGCAATATCATGAATCAAATTAAAATTTCCTTTTTACCTGTGTTGGATTACCTTGTGGTACTCATATGTCCAAGAGGCTAAAATTCAAGAAAATAAATGTGTGTTTTCTTGTTCCAAATATGTAAGCTGGAAGCTTGTTCCACCTATTTTAGGCTACTTCTGTGGAAGGGGACATGAAGTCTGATGAGAGCTCTGTTCCTAGACCTGACAAGTCTGATGAAGGCTCTGGTCCTAGCCCTGGCACATCTGATGACAGGTCTGCTCCTGGACCTGATGAACACAACGACTCAACTGCAGAAGTCCTTTTCAATCCAAATGTGTTTACGGAGTACAAACTTGCTGGTAGTCCAGAGGTTAGTCTTAAAACTACTCTCCGTTGATATCCCTATCCCAATTTAACTACACTGTACTCTTTGCTATTCTTAGGATATCGAAGCAGACGAAGCATTGGTTAAAAAGGCTGGTTTGTATCTTGTAGACTCTGTGATACCAAAGTTTGTTCAGGATCTTTGCTCCCTAGATGTCTCCCCTATGGATGGGCAGACTTTAACTGATGTGCTGCATAGCAATGGGATAAATGTTAGGTACCTGGGCAAAGTGAGTCTCTGAACTGAACAATCAGCTAATTGTGAATCCATTGCATTTCATGTATTATGTTCATAATATAATTCCTTTCTCAGGTGGCTGGTATGATAAAACATTTGCCACATCTGTGGGACTTGTTCTCTTCTGAGATAATTGTTAGGTCAGCAAAGCATGTGGTCAAGGTGATTTTTCTTTCTTGGTTTATCCTAAGAACAGCTATCTATTTTTAGGGTGGAAATTCTTTCTGGCTAGCTGGGCGATAGTTTATAAAGGACGTGTCATCCTGCTGTCTATTCAAATGAATGTTAGAATATATAGACTTTGTGTGGTGGCCTTCTGTTATTGTTGTGGGAAAGTATGTGACCTCACTTCTGGAACATCAATCATTAGTACTCATATACATTGTTAATGCTACCAGTTAACAGTCCCAATCATCTGGGCTTTGCTCTCAAAATGCATAGTTTTCCCTTGTTATTATGGTTAAATTCATTGGAGACTGCTAATTTGTTAACCATACTGTCTGCTCTTCCCATTCCAGGAAATACTGAGGCAAAGCCCAGATCATGATATTGGACCAGCTATTGCTCATTTCTTAAATTGTTTTATTGGCAATATTTTGTCAGCTTCCACGAAAGGTAGTGTTGACGGTACACATTCGAAAGTCCAGAAGGTATGCTATTCCACATGGAAGCAATTTATATGTGCTTTAAGTTCACCCTCAGCTTGTGTTGTAATTGTGACAAATGACTATTGTCTTTTGCATATTCAAATTGTTAGGGTCATGAAAAGACTCAAAATCAGAAGTCTACTAAGGGACAGAAATCAAACCTTTCTGCTTCAAAGAACATTCTACCAACATTTTCCCATCTAACATCTGACGGAGTTTGGTCTAACATTAAGGAGTTTGCAAAACACAAATACCTGGTACTGATGGTTGCTGCTTCGTTCAGTTCTTTAGCTTTCTGTTTGTGGATGGCATCACTATAACACTTTGTTTGTTTAGTTTGAAGTGCCAGATGATGCAAGGGTTGGTGCTAAAAGAGTTGCGGTACTCCGCAATCTTTGCCAAAAGGTTAGCTTTGTTCAGCTGTACATAATGCATTCTATTTATCAGATGAGGATTGAGTTTGCTATTCATTCAGACTTTCAGAGAAATATTTTAGTAATAAGTATATTGGGCTGTAAGGAGTTCAAACAAATAATATTGTATGCACTTTTGTGAAATGTTAACATGCATGTAGAATACATCTTCACCATACTACACAATACCTTTCTAAATTGTAATTGTCATGACATGGCATGCATCCACTAATTTCGTTCAATACTTCAATTGTTACGTATTCAATAGGTGGGAATAACAATTGCTGCTCGCAAATACGACCTGGATGCTGCAGCTCCATTCCAGCCTTCAGATATCCTGAATCTCCAACCAGTTATCAAGCACTCAGTTCCTGTCTGCACAGATGCAAGGAATCTTATGGAAGCAGGGAAAATCCGGATGGCTGAGGTATACATGGCTGATATAATCATGTAACTAAATTTGTTAGCCTGTCTTTTCATGCACTCATCTTATACAACAACAACAAAGCCTTTTAATCCTAAGCAACTTGAGGTAGGCTAGAGTTGAAACTCAACAGGAGCCATTAATTAAGGTTTAGGCACATGAATGGCTTCTCTCCATACACTCCCTGCACTCATCTTATATTGCTTAATATTCTGTTTAATTCTCTGCGCTCATGGATTTTACAAATTTTGTTTCTTGCGTTTCAGGGAACATTGAATGAAGCCTATGCACTATTTTCTGAAGCTTTTTCGCTACTTCAACAGGTACGCAACCCAGCTATTACATCATAAGCATGTAAATTTGACTTCTGATATTTATTTATGACCATTTAACAGATTACTGGTCCCATGCATAGGGATGCTGCAAACTGTTGCAGGTAACTAGCTTATTCACACTCGGTCTCCTGGATGGACACTGCATTTCCTAGAACAATGGATTTGAAATAATTTTTGCATCAATTGATAAGAGAGTCCAATACATTTGGAATGTAATGGTCTATTTCTGCCACTTGTTCAGCTGCACATTGAAGATTGTCACAATTTTTTGTTATTATGTACAAGTCATCCATACTAAAATACTGTATTTTTAAATTCCTTTTCCCTTTGCCTGAAGGTACCTTGCTATGGTTCTATATCATGCTGGCGATATACCAGGAGCAATTGTGCAGCAACATAGAGAACTTATCATAAATGAGCGATGCCTTGGTCTAGATCATCCTGATACAGCCCACAGGCATGTTCTTCAATTTCATTTGTTATATAACACTTTGGTGCTATCCTTACAATTCAAATAAATTATAATCTGAATTTCTTTTGCGTGTGGTGAAACTAAATTTCCCTGTATTGTTACGAAACTTATATTGCATGTGGTGAAACTAACTTTCCCTGTATTGTTACGATACTTACATCCAGTCGTAAATTCCATCATCTACTCATTAATTTCAAACCAACTTTTGTGATATCAACTGAGAAGGAATTACGTCTTGTGGAAAATCTGAAGATGTAGAAGCACAATAGATTGTTCAGACTTTCCTGCATGGATTATGTGCTTTTGCTGTTCAGTTTGTCATATTTCCGTATTCAAACAAAATCAGTTCAACATTATTCTTGTTATATGCATGTATATGCACGTGCTAGGGCAGCAGTTGCTGGCTGCTTGGCAAGCTTCAGCAAGATGAACATATCCAACATATTAGCTATTGTATTTATCTAATTGCTAGTCTGTTGCATATCTCTTAGGTTGGGTAATCTCTTGCTTAGTTGTTAGCTCCTGCTGTTAGGGGTGTCGTAGAAATAGGGCTAGGCAGCACTCACTTGAGATTAAACTCTAGTCTATCTCCCAAGGATCTTCACCCTCATCTATAGTCTATTCTCATCAAAAGCAGTCGACGCCGTCCAGCTATCCTCTTGGTGATGTTTATCCTCCAGTGATCTAATGATTATCACAGTTCAGCAGTATAGAAGCTTAGAACATATTTTGATCATGTTTGTTAATGCAACTTTTGTAATTTCAGTTTACAAACACCATTTTTTCTTTGATATCGGGCTGTTAATATCTCATGCATTTATTATAATTTATTAACCTTGGGTGTTCTTTTCTTTTTCAGCTATGGTAACATGGCTTTGTTCTATCATGGGCTTAATCAAACTGAACTCGCACTGCGACACATGTCTCGCACCCTGCTTTTGCTAAGTTTAGCATCAGGTCCTGATCATCCGGATGTTGCAGCAACTCTTATAAATGTTGCGATGATGTACCAGGATGCCAGCAATATGAGTACTGCTCTTAGGTATCTTCAGGAAGCACTCAAGAAGAACGAGAGGCTTCTAGGCCCAGATCATATTCAAACTGCTGTCTGTTATCATGCCCTTGCCATTGCATTCAGCTGTATGGGTGCATACAAACTTTCAATTCAGGTCAGTTCTGGTGGAAAATGGTTGACAACACAACATTTTAAAAACATTGACTTATGTTGACTCTGATGGCAGCATGAAACTAAGACTTACGATATACTGGTGAAACAATTGGGGAGTGATGATTCACGGATAAAAGATGCAGAAAATTGGTTAAATACATTTAAGACGCGAGAACAGCAGGTATAAATTCAAACTGTATTTTGAACAGTGTGATACTTTTCACAATCATACTATATGTTATATGTATGAATAGTATTGTAAAGCTGTACGAGTTTCATATTTTTCTGTAAGAAGGTGCCTACGTCTTCTTTTCGTTTGGTTTCAAGGCTCTTGTACGTGTCCTAATATAACAAAGCAATAAATGCAATCAGACCCCTCTTTCTTTAATAAAAAAAATCCTTCCCTTCTGTTTTGCGTACTTTCCTCTTCCTTACATGCTGGATCGATTTTGCATTGTCTGTCAAAGATATAATTCTCTTTTCACTGTACAGGTTATTGCCCAGAAGCAAAAAGGCCAGCAGGGTACTAACCCACCCACTAATCCTATTGATTTGTTGAAGGTAAGTTTAGTAGTTGCAATTTGAAAGTTTACATTATTATACCTTTGATACTTTGCAAAGTAGAACATTTTTAGCTAACTTTTTGTTTGGAAAATGTGAAAAATGCAAACTTGCTACAGAGAGTTAGCAATCGTTTAGTTCTCAGAATGCTAGTGTTGTCGGTATGGGGGCTAGCAGCACTAGCCTTGCACTGGGTGGTGTACTGGTGTTAATTGAACTGACTGGCAGTTGGGACTGTGAGATAGCATTATTTTGTTTTAGCTATGGTCCTTCCTACATGTCGAAATACGTTGGGTTCTAACTGTATATGATTTGTGTTGCTGTGTTTTCCCTACTTTATGTGTCTGCTATTCTCTGCATGAATTTAATCCTTGAACACTATGTCCAAAGGTGATGGCACGTTGCCATTATTTTGCTGGCTTCTCCTGAAGCTTATACAAGAGCTAATGAAGTATACACATGTTGCTTTTAGACGCCTGAAGTCTGTATTTTATACGTGTTTTTTTGACATAGTTTTTTCCTCTTGATTTCAGGCACATCCTGGATTGGCAAAAGCAATTAAGGCAGCTGCGAAACAATCTGGTGATGGATCAGCAAATGTGAACAGATCACTTAATGCCGCCGTCGTTGGTGAAGGTGTTCCTCGAGTAAGGGGAGTTGATGAGAGAGCTGCTCGTGCAACTGCAGAAGCTCGGAAGAAAGCTGCTGCCAGAGGCCTTAATGTGCGCAGCGGACCTGTACCAGATTACATGGCTAATCTATCTCAAATCCTCAACCTTATGGACTCGGCCAAATCTGCTTCTTCCCCTCCAGCCACTGCTAGTACTCAACCTGCATCTGAGGGGCAGCAATCGAATGGGCCCACCCAAAACGGTACTGCAATGGATACCAATGGGCCATCACTGAAGTCCGGTGGTCACACACCAGTAGGATTAGGGACTTCATTGGAGTTGAAGAAGCAGAAATCAAAGCAGAAATAATAGAAAAGCAACATCTGGGTAGTTTTTTTCCAACAATTTTGGAACTCTAGGGCGATTCGAGTTTTTTACCCACATAGAATTGTCACGCCACGCCACGCCAGCATGGTGGCGGAATAATTTTGTTTGTTTGTTGGGAGGGGGTTCTTAGGATGAGCTCAATAATGGCAACTGAGGATGATGTGAAAACAATTGTTGTGACAATGAGACTGCTGAATATTGAAGAGATGAATGGCTAAGCCTTCCTACAAAGCTGAGACATTATAATTATATGTACTTTATAACTATATAAGTATATTATTAGTTTTTTACATGGTCGTTTCATTAGTTATTTTTATATATCACCATCTATTAAAATAGTAACATATGTTTTTACTTAAGTAGTTATAAATGTTAACTTTCTTACCAGACTAAAAATATATATCTTATATTTTATAACGGAGATACTACTTTTAGTCGGCAGAAAAAAAGAATCTTGGTTAGAGTTAATACATGTTTCACCATGTATTGTGCACTATTTGACAACAGATGCTAGTTCAGACTGTTCAGTGCTTTTGCCAGGGATTCAGGGGCATAGTGTGCTAGTGCTGCAGGTCTGCAGTTAAGAATACAACTCAAACTTCCAGCTTATACCGCCATTCGACATAGCAGTCCCAATACGACTTCTGCTGTTCAGCACCTCATATCGCGTGGCAAGGCATCAAGACAATTCAAGGAAACGGTGTGCGTTTGTAGGTGTTTATTGTGATCAACGATCACAAGAAATCAAGCCAAAAGATTTATTCCGATTTAGTCTTTCCGACTCTGCTGTATGTCTCAAAGGGTCTGTTTGGCAGCCTGAATTACTAGCCCATTTATGTGGGATGAGCTAAGAATTTGGCCTACCAAATAGGCCCTCAAGGGTGACAATGCCACGGATATGCAACGGAAGTAGTGCGCATCAACAAAACATATAAACAAGTATCAGCTTCGAAATTCACCGAGCTGACGGTTGCATAACTTGTGCTACAAGTTCACAACTTCAGTCAATGATCTGGCTTCTTCTCGGTTGTGTAAGGGTAATACTCTTTGCCATTGTCCACTCTGGTAGTATTAGCGCCAATGTCCAGCACAGCAATCGTGAATGCCAGGCAAGAACCAGCAGTAATGGCAGACGGAATGCTCCTTCCTGCCAATTGAGTATTTCGAGATTAACAGACATCAGCCTTGCTAGCTAATATACTGAATCATAATTATTAACTAAGAGGTGAACAAAAGGGTATCCTATTACAAATATGATTAAGAACGTAGTTATTAAGGCGTAAAGCGAGGTGATACGCCCATAAAAAATATAGGATTTAGGAAAAATATTAATAAATAAGTAGTGTACAGGTAAGGCGTAAGTCAGTAAGTGGATATCCCTCGATGTATGAACATAGTTATTAAGGTGTAAGAGGATATTCCTTGGTGTATGCTTTTAGCTAATGATGTGATGCTAGTTGATGAAAGTCACGTGGGAGTAAATATGAAACTGGAGTTGTGGAGGCGGACTCTTGAGTCCAAAGGTTTTAGACTTAGTAGGACTAAAACTGAATATATGAGATGCGACTTTATCACTACTACACATGAGGGAGATGTTAGTTTAGAATGTCAAGTAGTGTCCAAGAAGGATACCTTTCGATATTGGGAAAAGTCTACTTTATTCCCTGAAATATTACCCTATAGACGAATGTTGCCCTCAACTAAAAAACCA
>KE372114.1:0-14451 GCA_000418225.1 Zizania latifolia | reverse complement strand
AGGTCGTGACGCGAGGCCGGCCTCTGCCAAGTACCTTGGTAGTTGAAGATAAAAGCATCACACAACTCGTCCCAGGAGTTTATAGAATTCTCTAGGAGTCCGGCTAGCCAGCTGATGACGGCCGAAGTCAACATCACGGGGAGATAATTAGCCATGACGTCTTGATCCCCTCCGGTCGCACGAATGGCCGTATAATACAGCCGCAGCCACTGTGAAGGGTCAGTTTTGCCATCGTAAGGCGTAACTCCCGTCGGGCAGAAATTTCGGGGCCACTCCACTCGACGAATGTGCTCGGAGAAGGCTGGAAAGCCATCGGGGCGCGAGATGTTGGTGTCAGGTCGGTTAGCCCTGGGCGTACCATAACTTCAGTCGAATAGATCTCGACGATGGAGCTCACGGTGCTCGCGTTCACCGCGGCGACGAGAAATGGTGTTACGCGCATCCCGTGCTTGGTTGATGTATTCTCGGGCATCCCCCGAGCAGGAGCTCCCAAGATGCTCGCGCAGACGCAAACGCATTGACCGCCGGAGCGATCGAGGAGGCGACCTGCGGTCCAGAGACCATGATCTGGTCGGTGAACGCTCTGACCGCCGGGACGGTCGAGACACTGACCTCCGGTCCGGAGACTGGGATCTAGCCGGTGAACGTTCCGACCGCCGGAGCGATTGGGATATCGACCTTCGGTCCGGAGATCGGGATCTGGCCAGCAAACGCCTCGGCCGTGGAGATGACCTTGGCGATCTTGACCGTGCGGGTAGCACCACTTCAGTAATCTGAGCAGTAGCAGCCTGGGTCATTGCTCGAGCCCTTTGGAGCTCAGGTGATTCGGGGAGGGCAGCTAGCGCTCTCTCGATGGCAAGGAGGTTCGTGGTCGACGTGCGGTACACGGCATGACCTTCGAAGTCCATGGCGAAGGGGTCTGAGGCGCCTTGGCGAGAGGTACCGGCTGTAGCACTGACCCTTGCTCGTCGTGCTGAGCGAGCAGCATTGCGCTCATGGCGCTGGCGTTGGTGAGTGCTAGACTCAGCAGAATTGGAAGGCTCGTCGTCGGAGACAGCCCCCGTGATCGTCATAATGACGTTTGGAGAGGGCATCGGTTTAACCGATGTGGCCTGGTGGCGAGGTCGCTTGAAAACGACCTTGGTGAATTTACGCCGCTGGACCGTTCGCCCTTCTGGTCCGGAGAAGATGACGAAGTCGGTGGCGTGAAGTGGGCGAACCCTGGACGGAGCTGGACGCTTGGACGCCCGAAGGTTCATAACAGGTGCCCTGGGCGGAGCTGAGCCCTCAGACGCCTTGGGAACCGGAGAACGCACTACCGCAGTGCGTGAAGATTCCGCCCTCATCGGGGTGGCAGTAGTCTGCACCAGCTGGTGCATGCAATCACCCACGAAAGTTAAACTTCCGAAAGTGAATACCGCTCCAACGGGAACCTGGGTGCTGACTTTGCAAACAACAGCCATTTGATCAGTTTAAAAAACACAAACGCACTCCGCCCCTACCTGGCGCGTCAATTATCGTTGTGTAAGACAACAATACCCTACAGGGGTGCCTATAGGGAGGTTTTTTGGTTAGGCTAAAAGGGGGTGCGGTACTATGATCTAATGGTTATCTCGATCAAAGAGACAAAGGCAGGAGATTTTAGACAGGTTCGGGTCTTCCGAACAATAATAACCCTAATCCTATGTGTAGTATGAGATTCAGGCGTAAATAGTCTTTAGCGTATGAATGCTTCAGATCGTATGAGTCTGATTTCGCCTCCAAAAACTTGCCTTTTCAGGCTCCCTCCGATCTCTTTATATGAGAGAGATCGGGGGTTACAAATGATAAATACATTTTCACTAATGACGTATTAATGTCATAAACGGTCATATTGTAGGTAATAACACAGAGGATAACCGTACTAATAACTACGGGATTATGGAGATTAATGATGGCCTAGGTCTTAGTGGGGACTGTCTGAATTCTGGTAGTCGGGAGGGCTTCTCTCCCGAGTGCTAGACTCGGACGTTTTTAGCTCTCTGTCACTATCCTTATGACGGGCTTTGACCGTTGACTGGTCGGCTTAAAACCACTCGGGAGGTAGCCCGGGGTCATATTTCTGACATATATATACATGCCATAAGAAATAAAATAATAATATTTTATCTCTTAACTCTACTTTCTCTTTGTTTATATCTATTTGTGGGGGATATACCCCCGGGTAGCCCACAGACCTCATTTCTGGCTATTGGGCCAGACAGAGGGCCCATCGGACCCGTCATATCAACCCTGCCTGAGCCAGCCGAAAGTAGCGTGGCGCATTAAATGTGACGCGATGGAAAGCGGTCGGAGGATCCAGGCGTGACGGGTGCACAGAACTGCCGGGCGGCGTCAGACCGAGGGGCAGTTGGGGAGTAAGCAGCACGCTGCGTCCCATCGGGGCATGCTCCGTCTGATCAAGCCGTGCTACGTCCCGTCGAAGCATGCTGTATGATAGGTTAGACCCAACGGTGGTATAAATAGCAAGAGGTCCCGAACACGGGACCCCCACGCACACAACCAACATCAAGAGGACGCCCACAACGTCTTCCCCCAGGCCACCACACAACACTCAGATACACAAGCGAAGAAGACCACAACGAAGAGGGTGTTGAATCCTTTACACTTTGGAGCCCTAGCTCTTGTAATCCCTTCGCTGTAACTGTCTTCCCGACTAGTGAAATACCCCATCAGACTCACAGTGGACGTAGGCTTATTACCCTATCGGGGGGCCGAACCACTCTAAATCTTCTTGTCTCTTGGCCAGTCCTATTCTCACGGGCTAGGCAACCATCGAGGTCTTGAGTGCATCGCTTCCCTACAATATAAATCACCTCCACGAGTACCCCCCGAGGAGGGCTGCTCGACCACCCGTCGACACTATTTATCTGTCAGTAGCGTGTTTCCCGTCTTAAGTGTACATATGTATAATTTGCAACAATAAAAGTCCACTTTTATGACCTACTCTCTCTCCATTCTAAAAATATTTTATTTCTAACTTTTTATCTGTATTAAAAAACTTTATTTATAATTTCTTGCTGACTATAAATTCACAAATCCCCGTCACTTCACAACGCTACTTTACTAATAAAAGGTATTTTGATTTTTTACTCTCGTCACTAATTTATTAGTTTTATATTAAAAAATATTTGTAGCGTGGATGGAGTACCTTTTAAGGATTAGTATGACAATATACACAGGACATTATCCTTGCCCTAGGCATACAGTAGCCTAGTGTAGAGATAGCAACAGGTAAAAATTACAAGGGTATTGATTGCTCATATATATATCTAACTTAAAAAACTCATATTCATATTCATAGGTATCAATTCTTTTTTATATTCATATCCACATGGTATTTGATACCCGGTGGCAAGGGGCAAGGGATGGCGACGGTGATAGGAAGGGACCACAAGATGGGGAGCGGCACACAATAACTTGGGATGAGATGACATCGGTATAGTAAGGGACAAGGGTGACATAGGATTAGAGGCGACAATAGGGTGGAAGACAGGATGACAGTAGGATAGAGGAAGACAACGGGCATCGATAATCGAGACGAGATGAGAGGTGGCAACATAGTGCACATGAGTCGAGATGGACCCCGAGACTAAGGGGGTGGCGGTGGGTTGGTAAAGGAGATGTTAGAGATTTAGGTTAAATTTTGTTAGATTGATGTTGGGCTTTTAGGCTATTAGTTTTTTATCAATTTGACTCATTAATTTGAATATTCAATTATGCGGTTAAACATGTACACACATTACTTTTCTACATTTACTTTTCTACATCTGTATCCAGTAACGTTTTACTGATGAATATAACTTTTTCCTATTTTTATAGCTACGGATACTGATATTTTCCATATCCATCCTCTCATAAAAAGGAATTAACCATAACTTAGCTAAAATGGGTATAGTGTACCATTGACATTCTTACCGTGACGGCTCCATCCCCGCAAAAGCTCTCGATCGCGGTGGCGCCCGCCGCCCGCTCGCCCCCGATGCAGACTTGCAGAGCGCACAATGATGGCGCGCGCGCCGGGCCCGGATCCGGTAGGAAGCGGCGGGAGGGGGCGGCCCCCGGCAGCCGGTCTCGGTGGCAGAGATCCATCACGATGTCGCGCGACAGCCGTCAGATAGACACACTGCGTCCCGTAGTTCCCGCTCCGGCTACGACTTGCTTGATGGCTGGTTGCCGCTCGCTACCACGTCCCGAGGCGCACGTCCGACGTCCCTGGCTGCCACTCCCGTTGCCGTCTCAACGGCCGTGTCAGCGCGGCGCGGTGTGTCCGGTGGCCTTGCCCGACAACGCATACGGCGGCGTGGGGCACGGCGGCCCCCCTCGCGCGAGCGGCTTCGGATTATCGTCTACGGCGAGCCCTCTTCCCCTTCCTCCCGAGTGGTAACTGGTGGAGTAAAAGTGGCGCGGCTTTCGCCGAAAAGACTCTGCTGCCGGCATCGATCCGGACCCGCGCGTCCCGACCGGAGACGAGGACGGGACAAGGTGGGACAAGGCGACCAGACGAATCGACGACGCCTTGTGCTCTGCTCTGCCGTGCCGGCCGCTACACTTCGTGACCCTTGCCAAGCTCATGATGTCTTCAAGCTCTAGAGATCATGGAAAAAAAATACGGTGTGCGCCACATTGCTACTGCTTGACCGGGAAGCACGTGAGTGGTGAGGTTAGTGTGTGGTGGCGAGTGGCCTGGTGGGTGCCTTGGTGGTGGCCCGTTCGTCGTGCATGTACCCACGACCACGTTTCCAACACCACTTGCTTAAAAAATACTACTACTCGACTAAGTAACCTTGGATTTGCCTTCTACTTATTACTAGATCGTAAAATTTTCAGCATCTACAAATGTCTTAGGTTCAACACTCAGCTGACACGTTTGGTTTGGCTTTCCCCAGATATGGATTGTGAAATATGATAATGTCCAGATGGAGATAAAAATGTTTGGTTCACTACTCAGACAGTCGGGTAAGAGTAAAGCCGATCTATTTTTTCACCAGTATTCAGAATTGACAGGCTAGGAACATCATCTGGTAGCAACAAAACTAAGCTGCAGTAAGGGTGGCAAAGAAGAAGGTGCACTGGATGAATCAAAGCTGCAGGAATTTCTGCTAGTATCTCACTAGTTGGTGTAAATGAAGCTCTGCTACAAGCAGGCCAAAATAGTATTCAGCCTGGAACAGCTGAACAGCATAGGTGTTCAGTGCAATCCGTACTTGTTTTGCCTCAACATTGACAGAATCACAGAAACCTGAGCAATCCCTACATGTTTGATTACATTTCGGAGCACCTAGGAACTGCTAAAGACGGCGATGGAAAATTTTTTGAAGTCTACTGAAATACTGAATACTGAAAATTGTAAGTGTGACTCACTTGCATTCTAAACCAGCTTCCGCTGCTCGCCTGGGCTTGCTTTTCCGCCGGCTTCCAATCTGCCTGAATCCATTAGTTCTAGTTGATTCATCACTGCTTGATCGAATACTAGAATTACTTTCTTCCAGGACAAGATTGGAGGCATCTTTCAGTTGCCTGCCTCTCTTGTTACCAGCAGCTGCAGTGGTGTTCTTTTCTAGACTTGATGCCTTCAGCTTCACATCATCACCATCTCCTTCTTCGCCATCTGCATTTTCTACAAAATTCTCAACATCTGTCTGCTCAATCTTATCGGCGAAGCGCTTTTGTGGCCTTCCCCTCCTTTTTCTGGCAGGCATGACTTCTTCACCACTGCTTCCTTTGTCTTCATGGCTCCGGACAATCGTTAGCTTCTTTCCTCTGCCTCTTCCTCTACCCATTTGTTCAACTCAGCAGCAACAAGATTGATTTAGGCAATCACTCAAGTTGCAAGCTCTGTTGAGCTTGTTGTGTCTGTTTTTTCTTATTGCTTTCTGGAACTGGAAGTAATCTTTATTTCACCAAGGTACCTTTTTCTGGCGATAATCCAATGAAAAAGATATGCTACAAATCTGCAGTAGTAATACCAAGAACAACATGCTGTTACATCTAATAGGTTCATGATGAGATGGGTTCTTGGAATTTGGAGGCAATAAAGATATTGAGATCCGTGGCAATCAAGAAGTTACAAATTCAGATCAAGCAACATAGATATTCAGATGAAAACTATGCAAAATAGCAAGCAATACGCACCTATCAAGACAAGTTAAAAATGAACATTTTCCCCGAAAGAAAACAAACATGAACAAGGACTGATTCAACATCCGAACCATTCTTCTAACGGATGACAAGCAAGAAAGAAGAAACTGACCTTCCATATAGCTGGCGCCCACTCCAAGCAGCATCATGCGTCCCATTTCTCCAAGTCCGGTGGCCAGAAAGATGGAATTTTTTTTGCTGGTGCTAGAGGAAACGAAACGCCGGATATCTAATGGATCGGTGGTGTTCTTCGGTATGCGATGCCAGATGTACCGCAGATCGGGACGGATGTTACAGCAAAGATTGAGATGTGGTGTGCAAGAAGATGGAGAACTCTATCAACGAACAGCTACTGCTCTAGAGTCTGGAGTTCTTGGATGGTTGGGCTCCAAATCCAATAGCTGCTGGGGCAACCGCAGCGGCAGCTTTGGCTGGGGTTTGAGAGTTGAGAGAGAGAGAGAGAGAGATATTTGGTTCTTCTCATGAGGCTTTTCTAATATATTGTTGAGGAGTCATTTGTTGTTTCTATATGCTTTTATTTACAGTCTACCAACCGTTGAAAAATGAGAGAGAGAGAGAGAGAGAGTTATTGGCTTCTTGCCATTTTTTTATATAAAAAGAGCGAAGAAAGAAGGATCCCTAGGGACGGAGTTTACTTTTACCATGATGGGATTTTTGTTCCATGTTGCTGGATGTTTAACACCTAGGACAGGAGGCAGTAGTTACCCAACACCTGACACTCTGAGGTCCAAGGTCATTTGCTTTCAAAGCGATGCCACAGCCCACAGGTTTCTTGACCAATGCTCCTGTAGTCCTGTGAGTGCAGTACAAGCGCTGATTTCACGTTTCAGTTCTTATTTGGAACGAGGAATGGTAAAATATAGCAATAGAAAAGGTACAGTATTTCAGTAGAAATGCATATGTAAAATAGAGGATTAAAAAAAAGCAGGAATAGCTGTTGATAGACCACGGGGAGAACATAGGAATGTGAGGAGAGAGACTCATCAAAGATCCTATGAGGCTGGACTTGGACCTCATGTTGGAATTCCTCCAAAATTCTCATGTATTGAGCCATTCCAAAGAAAATTCATTGGATTCTAAAGGCCCCATTCCTTTTTCCAAAGGGCCAAATAGGAAAAAATTTCATAGGATTTAAATACTGCAAGTTTTCTCTATGAATCCTTTGTTACAACCTTCAGGCTCCATTCATTTTAACAGTCAACTCAGGTTTTTGCTCATCTCAATTCTGCTTCCTAGCACAAGTATGGAAGATGCAGCTCATACAGTCATACTCGACATTGCCAGGCCTCTCCTATTTACTGTCATACAGATAACAGACAAAGCTAGGCACACTTCAGCTTAAAAATAGCAATGGAGATTCAAAACCCGAAATCCGATAGATAATTAACCTATAAGAGGATATGTATAGATTAATTCTTCCCCCCATAGGTTTGTCAATGGGAAAACCTAGTGGATGAGAAGGTTTATGTATGGTTCGGTAATAACCATATTTGTGAAATATGATCCAATGGACAGTGACATGTATTACCAATATGTTAATCCCACTTTGGTCAGTAAACCAAATTGGGCCCAAAATAAATGTATTGCCTTGCTCAATTACAAACCCTAGAGTCACTCCACCCTACATCCCACTCCTGGACACTATTTAACTTAGGTGGTCAATTTGTTAAATTGAATACACTATGATCTATGGTTAACTAGATTTGTAGTTCACCTTCTCTTTATTTTTGTTATCTTGCCTTATTGCCCTATTGTGTGGATTAGTGAATTATTTATTTGTTCTGCAGTATTTCTGTTGTTTAGTTATTTGTCTTGCTTTATGGGTCAGGTCTAGGTCACCTGCCGAGTTGGTTTTACCATATGGACGTGTGTATGAGAGAAAAATTGTACTCATGTGCTAGTTTAGGTCTTCCAGCAGAAGTATTTCTTATTTGTAGAGGTGGATTTAGGGTGGCAAAATCCAGTGAATATAGACCCAATGCCATCTTTACTTCCGCTGTTGTAGCAAGTGTCAGTATTATACCGGATCATGACACAGGCTATATTTGATTGTACTATCTCCTTTACTTTGAATTTGAATTCTTCTCTTACAATTTCTAACTTTGCTATGGGTTTAAATCGAGGTGGGTTATCAAGACCAAGTACACAACAATCAGTAGAAAAAGGTAGGCAACCAGAAGCTGTACTAGTCGCTAGTGCAATGGCACTAGCGTATTTCTACATTACTGCGTATCTTGAGATGATTTTTTAAAGCAGATGCATATGTTCCACTTGTTGTCATGTCCTCGCCAAGTAACTGTCCTTCAATTGTGACCGCTAGCTTGCGAATGGGGCATGCTTGTTTGGACAGCTGCTAGTTGAACAAATGGAATTTATGAATGCTAGTACACTCCAGATTCTTGCCTAATTATATAGATAGAATTGTTATGAAATTTACCAAGATCTTGCAGCAATTAACTATAGAGTTTATTGTCCAGACATATACATTGGAGATGGATGCCATTTGTCCTCTCCAGTTGGGATATTTACCATCGGATAAGCTTATAAGCATACAACCCAGCACCAGGATACATGAGATGGAATATTTCCAAGCCTGCTTGTTTCATCAGTACCCCTGTATCAGCATGTGCATCTCATCAGTATCTCGTCAGCTAGGTAAACATTACTCTGAGGCTGGGGTGCAGATTTTGCAAGTAAAGCTAAGTAGGTTAGGACCACACCCATGAGGCAGACAGCTGAAAGTGTTGTATACACAGACCAATTTTCAATAGAAGCACAACTATGCAAGTTGATTTAGCCGCCCGATAGTTCAACTCAAGTCTAGCCTATCCCGAGTTAACTCCCAAGCTGAGCTTAAACAACTTACAAACTGCAAGCATTTTTTTCTCCACAGGTAAATGCCAAGCAGTTAACTGGCACTTAGCTCTTGGCAGGTTTGCACGTTCAAGAACAGCAGGAGGATAGCAACCTTGCATACTTTCCCATCTCCGGATTGCTCATCATTCAAGTCTTAAAAGCTGACAAAATGCCTTAAACCAATGTATTGAGATGAAATCAAATGCTGTCCAGCCAAGATGGTTCTGAAGAATATACTTTAGATCGGGGCAGGGTTCTGTTATCTCAATTCTTCATTCATCATCACGAAGGGCACCAAAAGCCTGACAACGACTAAATATGTGATCAACAGCATTTATATAACCCAAGACAAAGTTATCATTTCACAAACAAGTCAGACTTAAGAGACAGAAACCATACCTGAAGAACCATGTAACCGCAGGGTTCAATCATCATAATATCAGTACATATTTGGACTGGTGATTGGTAAGGACATTCATGAGTAGAAGCATGCAAATACATACCAGACCGGCAACATCTCGAAGAAATTGATCACTGTAGATGGCAACTTGATGACTGAATTGATGAAATGTTATTTCCTGTAAATATATTGTATCTGAAACTCATCTTACACTAGGCTTCAAAAGAAACTCGGATTGAGCTAAAATTACAACACCAAGTGTACACTTACAAAATGAGAAAATACATGCCATGAATGCACTGCTCAATAGCTTTTGATTCTCACTACAATCATCACAAGCTTGCACGCACAATCACTATCAATACTATTTGGGCAAGGATTTGATAAAATTAACAATAAGGTCAACCATTTGAGCATCAAAAGAAGGGCCTTCCATTTGGAAGTGGCCAGCTCCTTCGATCAAGTGAGTGTCAACCCGCCCAGCTGCAGACTTGAGCTTGTTTTGCAGCTGCTTCACACTTGTGAAGCCATCTTTAGTTCCCATGATGAATAACTTTGGTTTCTCAGACTTAAGGACAGCATTGTGATGTCTGCCAAATAGGATTGAGGCCATTAGACCAAAAGGGTACCCAATGCTAACATAACCAACCACCTGGTTGACCTTATCAACGGCAGATCCCGCAATTGGTGCTCCTGTATCAGGAAACTAGAGTTAGATATGTGATCAAGCATGATCCTATAGCTGCAAGACTGGTTGAAGAAAACATGCATGCGGAATGTGAGCCATTGCCATCTTGATTTATCATTTTTTTCTCAACAATATAGTTGTTTTTAACTGTATTCAGTTGCACTTGCAGCTAAGTTTATCGACATAACTGAATCTTAAAATGCTTAAATCTTAACCCTGCTAGGAGCTTGCAGTTCAGGAAACAGTACATGCAGAGGTTCAGTTTGAGTAGGTTTGAATAGACACTTCATTACTCACAGCTAATGACTAATTAGTAGGTCAGAAATAAGTAGTCCTGGAGGCAACTAAAGTACATTTGTTCATAAAAAATAGGTTATGATATACTGTTGTCTAATAAGTGAGAATTTGTTGAAAAATAATGTAACTAGCTATTAACTAACGAGAAAGAACGCTGCTGAGGATGCTAATAAGGCTATCCTAACAGAAGAGAAAATTCGCCATTGGAACTTGTAGTGGACTGCTTAGCATCTACCAAGAGCCCCAAGGATAAATGTTCTATCTTTGTACTCCAGATAAGACGAAATAATAAGAACATGAGGCTAAACCCTGATATTTTAATTATTGTTCAACGCACATCCCTATTCCTATTTTCTTGCAGGTCCTGACAAGTGGTTAGTTGCCAATTGCGTATCCAGACCAATCAATGTAGTTTCTGATGAGCTAATTATCTGGTGATATCGATTACCATATCCCTCTACATATGCAGCTTCAGTGATAAAGACGGGCGCCGCTGTCGTTGGGAGAATCGGTAACCTACCAGCGGAGGAGCCGACGAGTAGGATGGCGCGCGGCTTGAGGTTCTCGGCGACCCAGCGGCAGACAGCTACGACGTCCCCAACCTCGGTAGAGCCGGTGAGCGAGGCGCGGCCGGTGGACCGCCCGGCCCCGCGCATATCGAAGGTGACGGCGCGGTACCCGCGCCGCGCGACGCCCTCCGCCATCCCGCGCAGCAGGCCCTGCACGCCGCCCAGGATGGTGTAGGGGTGCACCAGCACCACCGCGACGTCCTCCTCCTCCTCCGCCTCCCCCGCCTGCGTCGGCTTGAACAGCCGCACGCTCAGCTTGGCCCCGTCCCCCGCCTCCACCGTCGTCCACTCCATCTCGCCCCAGTCCACCCAAGCGAGCTGAGCCTGAGCTTCTTCTTCCCCGCCTCGATGTGATCTGCCTGGTCGGGGCTCTCGTCTCGGTACCGGCCGCTTTTCTTCCTTGCCTCCGGTTGGCTTCAGGCAGGTCAGGGTAGTTGCCGTAGTTATTGCTGCATGGGCCGCGAGGTTAGCTCGGGATAAGTGATCCTTTTTTTCCATGTTTTCTAATGGGCTCATTTTAGGTGTGAATCTTCCATGGGCCGTACGGTTTGCTCGGCCATATTATGTAGGCTTGAGCAGGCCAGTGGTATCGTATTAGAGGCATTAATCCATGTGGGTCTTCAGCTAGTTGGATTAGAGAAACAGACGACGACCTCCCCTATCGATACCGACGATACGACGGCGAGAGCGAGACAGAAGCTAGCCGTCGCATGCACAGCTGACAGCTGCACGGCTCGACCGTCTCACCCTCTCACCCACCATGTCAGTGAAAGTTGTAGCCTGTGCGGTCATGTCTGCAAACAGGAAGGGGAGTAACTTTGTGCCTTTTTTGCGAGAGATTCCTGGCCGATGGGGTGTACGTGTCATACGATCGATCAGACGGCCGGCGTCGGCGCATGCGTTCGTAGGGCCCTAGTACGTACGTGATCGATTTAGATTTGGATTTGGACTCGGACTCCAAAGCGGACAGAGTGCGCTAGTTAGCTACAGTAGTTGCTAGAGAGTTCTACACTTCTACGCCGTCGCGAGCGACGCCGACCAGGGGAGGGGGGCATGCACGCAAGCAGATACGTGGCGGCGTCGATCACGATGCGTGGGCTACTGGGCTGTGCGGCAGATGGCGAGGCAGCTGGAATCTAGCAGCGTACGCGTGCGCCATCACCAGCATCCACCGTGTGCTTTACTGTCATGGTGATGTGATTTCTGGGGAACCAGCTCGTCTGACGTTCCAGAGTAACGTCACGCCGTGACTTACCTCATGCCGTCATGCTTACTCCCTCTGTTTGTTTGCTTAGCTATCGATCTGTTCATCCAGAGCTACAGTATTGACGGTACATCTTTTTTGCAATTTTAATTATCTTACATATTCAAAAAAAAATTATAAACAAGTTGTTGTTCTGTGTCAAGTTATGTTCTTGACGATGCAGGAATTTTTTATCTTTGATTTGATTTTTCACGTATTTTTATAAGACTTGGAGCTTAAAGTTTCAAATTATTACAAGTTTCTTTCTTGTGTTATTATTTTTTCTAGACATATTGTTTTAGACTTACTTATGTTAAAAATAGAGATCAATAGGTTCTATGATGTTGCTTCTTGTTTGCCTGCCATCCATTTTTATGCATGGCTAGACTTGCTAGCCTTAACAAGCAAATTAAACTTAATGAAGGCAAGCAAAAGAGAGTGGGACTATTTGTTTCAGCTTAGGATTATAATAATCTAACTTATTTTCTATAAGCTGAAATAAAGAAAATAATTTATTATAATCTAGAGGATAGATTATAATAATTTAATAAGTTGATTAAACTCAACTTTTTATATAAGATGGATTGTTATAACTCTAAATCGAAGCAAACAGGTATAGTAGGAGACTTGCTAGCCTTAACAAGCAAATTGAACGGAATGAAGACAAGCAAAGAGAGTGAGAGCTAAGTCACGACGTGACATTCCTCTGGAAGGTTAGCGGAGCCGGATCCGGTTTCTGGTTACGCATCTAACCAACGACAAACGCTGAAATTTCTGACAGGGACGTAGCACGCCCGATGAGCTAGCACAACGTGCTTAAATGTATAATCAAGATCGAAAACAACATTTGCATAGAGCGGTACACGGTCCCATGCTGTGTTTCCATTGGATTTTCTCAACAAGAGGATTCTTTAAGATTTACTCTGACAAACTTGGAGTATAATGCACAAGCTCAATCCTCGCTTTTTTAGTTGTTGCATTTTCTTTCTACGAAGCATGCATCTTGGTTGAGAGGGGTTCAGAACTTCAGGGTTCAGATTCTAAAGTGGTCGATCGACAGACGCGGAAACCCAGCAGCAGATAAAAGCAAACAGAAAAATGGAGACCATCCATCCTCTTGCTAGGTAAAGCTATGTTTTTACTTTAATTATGGTATTAATAAATCTAAATATTTCCTGTTTTAAGAAGCTTGTGTAAATATAGGCATCATATTGAAATATTGTTGTGAACTATGTTTCTAAAATCGATCTGAAATTCCGAATGGTTGATGTTTTCCCCATTAACTGGTGCGGTTGGATTGAGATCGACTGGACTATTAATCCATGTGTTTTTCTGATGCGGTCAACTATGGGTTGTGACTTGTGACATGCGTCTTCTTCGGCGTTGCCGCGTTGGGGTGAACCTTGTGTGTTCCTGCGGCGGGTGCTCCACCATGACAACGCGGAGGCAGCCAACAGCATCAGCAAGTGGACTGGAACAGCCTTCGTCTTCTTGCTCACCGGCGCCTTCATGGGCGACTCCTACTGGACACTGCTGCCTGCGACATTCAAGTGTGGCTCGGATGTCACAGTTACCTCCTGTCGGACACGGGACACCTACGATGCTCAAGAGTGTGGCGTAGGTCGGCGGGGGATGTTTGCACCGCTCAGGTTTTTCTTGGTTCTTGCTCGCTTCCTCTCCTCAAGAGGCTTCTACTTCTTATTAGGGATTTGTAATATAGTACTTGTTATATATATATTCTATACAGCACTAGACGCGCTGTTTATTATTCAGCACGAGGAGGTCAAACCCACGTCAACCACCACCGCTCCACCATCCACCGTACTATATGCAGTGTAATTTTTTTACTACCAATCTAATATGCGAAGTGTAATTTATATGGGTTGTAAATCTTTTACTACCTTCGATCTGTTTCTGTACTATATACAGTGTAATTTTTTTACTACCAATCTAATAATTTTACCACTAATCTAATATGCGAAGTGTAATTTATATGGGTTGTAAATCTTTTACTACCTTCGATCTGTTTCTGTACTATATGCAGTGTAATTTTTTTACTACCAATCTAATAATTTCACCACTAATCTAATATGTGAAGTGTAATTTTGTATGGGTTGTAAATCTTTTACCATATTCGGTCTGTTTCTGTACTATATGCAGTGTAATTTTTTTTACTACCAATCTAATATGCGAAGTG
>ASSH01052834.1:0-13365 GCA_000418225.1 Zizania latifolia | reverse complement strand
CGGGGGCGAGGGTGCTCGGCCGGCCCGCGAGAGTCCGCCGGAGAGCGGGCGGAGCACTGGCATTTCAGCGAACACCTTCCGGACGTTATTAGGAGAGCAATTTTTTATTCTGTTTGCCACGTCAGCACGCCACGTGTCTCAGTCAGCGAAACCGTCGTCCACATCAGTGAAACCACACAGAAAGTTTTACAGTAAGCTGATTTTTGAATTTTCAGGGGTTAATTAAACGGTTTTATAGTTCAGGGAAGTAATTTGTATCATTTTCTTATAAAAAAAAGTCCAGAATTTGGTACTCCACTGTAGTGACAATACTGTAGGGGAGGTCCCGCAGCAAAATAGCTCGATATCAGAGAGATTAAAAACTTAACACCTCTTATTTGACTTTTTCACTATTTTGAAATAGAAAAAACCAAATCTAAAATACAAATACCGTCTTATTCAAAACCTCAATAATCATATCCCCTCTCTCCTACTTCACACCTGAGTCTTATGTAGAGAAAAACGCTTTCCCATCTTCTTAACCGTCGTGCTAAAAAAGAAATAACGACAAAACTACCCAATTTATTCTAAAATTTAAATTTAACTGTGGATTACAAGTTAAATAGAGCCGCTGGACATAGATCTGAACTTGAAAGTTGAGTTCTCTCGCGAACCACACGCAGCAAATTAAATGCAAATGTGACCAAGGTCTACCCGCTTAGTACAAATTACAAATCAGGACCTAAGCATGTGCACCAACAGATTAAGCACAGTGTTATTGTCGAATTATGTGTATGCATATGAACGTCTTGTTATTGTAAAACTCTTTAGAAGACATAATGCATATGTGTATGGATTATTGTAGGATCATTCGTGAAATACTTTCAAAAATATATTTTTAAAACACTTTCTTCATTAGCATTGGTTAGACAACTTATATTTTTAAAATTATTAATAGATTAAATAAATATTAGAATTTAATACGAAAAATGATATCAACAAGTTAAATATATAAATAGAATGATGTAACGGACAAACATGGGTGTTGTAGACCACGTTTACGTCTAAAACATCATCTGTTTGAGAAGGGAGGTGTAATTTTGACATTAACGAAACAAACATTAATCTCCTTTATCCAATATAAGTTGGATCAACTTTTAGTGCTTTTTAGAACCTAGGGATTTTACATATTTTTTACAGAAATTAGCTTAATTTCTCAAAACTTCTCCTGAAATTTATCCATTCAGCTTTATTAAAATTTATTAATTTTAATTTTAGAATAAAAATTGTAATAAGACACTTTTGCTATTAAACACATCTACTCCGTTAATTGCAAAATATAAACACCCTTAACATTTAAAATTCGAACTACTGTAAAATATAAATACATCTAGAGTATTATTTATGCCACCAACCACATCTTATTTATTTATTTATATTTTTTAGCTTCAACCACCTCACACAAATATCATTTATTTAATACTTCTTACATCGCTTAATATTACAATGTAACGTATGATTAGATTTAATATTTTATAATATAGTGATATTGTTTAAATTTATTATATAACGAAACGTCGCCTTCGATTCTAAATTGTAATAAATATTATAGGATGAGGGGTAAGAGACTATACATAATAAAAATAATTGCTATAAACCCGCTCGGCCATTCCGCTTCCCCTCTCCCTCTCGCCGGCCGGAGAGACCCTGCCGGTGACCGCCTGCCGCCGCCGCCGCCCTCTGTCTGGTAAGCGCCTCCCCTCCCTCCCTTTCCTCGGTGGTGGGCGCACATGCATTGGTCGTGTCGCACGTACGGACGTACCATCGGGTCCGCATGCTCGCCTCCTCCTCCACGGTGAATCCCGTGGAGCCGCGATCCAGACTCGCCGGAGTGAGGAAGGCCATGGCGCCGCGGGATCTCGTCGACGGCGCGCCGTGTGTACGTGTTCCCTTGGCCTGATCCGCAAATGCGGGTGATTTGGCACTGCGCGCTTGCTCCTTTTCGTTGCAAGAGTTTTTATGTCCTTTATTTTGGGATGAAAAGAAAGAGCAGATAGAAAGTGGCGGGAGAAAGCGAAAAAAAGGTGTCATCCATCGTTTTCATCCTCCCGTTTTGATTTTGGAATATGTGCGCGTGGTTGCAGTTGAGATTTGTGTGGAAAACTTGAGGAAAAGGTGTGGCGGAGCTCTGATTTCTGTGAGGAACTTTGCTGCTGCTGCTGCTGTTGATTTGGACTCTTCGCCGCCGAGATGTCCAGGACGGGGGCCTTGCATCTTGCATCTGGCGTCGGTGGGGAGATCACCAAGGATGAGGTCAAGTCGGCGGTCGATGAGTATGCATCTCCTCTTTTTTGCTTTGCTGGCTTCCCATTTTTTTTGTTGCATGCAGATTTAGATTTGCAGGTTTGTTTCTGTTCTGCAGTTTGTAAGGCTGAGTTAGAACAAGAACGACAATTCAATTCAGGATCTTTAAGCTTTGTAGGATAATCGTTACTCATTCTGATTCCTCCAACATGTCCTGTTCCAGTCGAACTATTGTTACTCATTCTGCATCCATAAACTGTATTCTTGTTTTGCCCATCTCAACATGTCTCCCATATACTTTTTTTTGTGGTACCACACATGAAAGCTAATGATGTTGGATCCATCAATATCTAGCCCCATATTTAGTACTGTACTCAAGCCATGCTGACTGGCAGTGTTCAAGAAGGCGCTAGGCGCTAGTCGGGCGTTGCCTGGCACCTAGCGCCTAGGGGCACCTAGGTGGCTCCTAGGTTCCCTCCTAAGTCAGCAAGTCAGCAAGTCAGCAATGTTTTGAATGGGAAGATTGTACATGTTTAACCAAAAACAATGATCAAAGCACATGTTTTAGCAAAGTTTCAGCACACCAACATAAAGAATAGTGCCATGTATTAACCATTAATGTATTATCATTTAGAAGTTGGAACAGATCAATATTATAGTTGTATCAATATAGTGTAGACATGCCTTCTCTAGTGGTATGTCGCTTTGAGCAAGAAAATCAACCATTATTGCTGCCAAGGAAAACAAATACAACTATACAATCAATAGAGCAATAGCCAGTACCAGTCTCAAGCAGGCAGTCTGGCAGTGAGGCACGGTGGACGGCAATGGGGAAGGCTGGTGGCCATTGGTGCGGCAGACGGTTGGTGGTTGGCGGATCTGGCGGTGGACGGGCGGCGGGTGGCGGATCTAGTGGCGAGCGGTGTCGTCGGTCGTGAAACCCTAGCTCTCTGCCTCTCCTCCCTCTCTCTGCCTTAAGATTTGAGTCCACCTTATCCACTCTCACCCCACCACCCAGATGGCTTGGTGCCACCACGCCTAGCCAGCTAGACGCCGAGCCCCAAATCGCAGCGGCAACCTGTCGCCTAGTTCCGATTTTTAGAACACTGCTGACTGGTCCTTTCATACTGTACTCCATACCGTTAATACTCCATAAGGCATATGATATGAAAGGAAATGTTGATAAATTTAAGTATCGAGATTTTTCTACCATGGCTATATCTTTTACTCCATCTCATACACTTGCTCATCTTTCTGAATCAACAGTAAGGTCCCCAAATCATTTCCTCTCATATTTTTCTCATTTTTATCACCCCTCCTCAATCCTCATGCAAGGTCAAAATATGCTTTATAATCAAGGATGGGAGTACATACTGCACATCGTTACATAATTATTAAAATAAGCAGTTCCACTTTTAATTTCACTGTATGCTATGCCAACTGGTCCTTTTTTAATGTTCGTTCTGTTAAGGATTCATCAATGTATTCAATATTTCCTATACATAAAAAATTATAGAAACCACACTGTAGGAATTTTATTGACTGACATAAGGATGTTTATGTTCAAAACTTCTCCTTGTTTTCTTTGTTTTACCCTCAATTTGTAATTAATTTCACAAGGTATGAGAAATATCATGGATACTACGGAGGAAAGGAGGAAGCTAGAAAGTCCAACTACACTGACATGGTAATATTCATCTTAGAATACACAGCTATTGTATTTTTGTTTTGTTTTTTTATTGTCAAATTGTTGCTTTCCTACCCAAGTCATTGTCTACATGTTCAGTTAAATGTATGAAAGGACCATAGTCTACATCTGCATAATTTTCTTCAATTTTTGCATGCTGAAATGCTGTTAACCTTCAGTTCTGCTTGACTAGATTATAGATTTAAGTGAGCATGTCTGTTTCAAAAAGATATATAATAATTATCAAATTGTCATACTTCTCATATTGCCATGATGATTGTTGAAGATAGAAAATGCACCCATTATAGGTTGTGCTGTCTATGGTATATGTGGCTACATGTCAATTGTATTTTAAATTGTAGACATATATTTTTAACTGGTCTGGTGCCTCTTTATTCTGTTTGAAAGAAGGAAAACTTCGATTTCACAAAGTGAATTCTGGACAAATGTTTTCTTTGCTGCACCACCCATTGAATAATTTGTACTTCTAAGATTTGAATATCAGCAGCTAATACATTGATAATATTTCAGGTTAATAAATACTATGATCTTGCCACTAGCTTCTATGAGTACGGTTGGGGTGAATCTTTCCACTTTGCTCACAGGTGAGTATTTTAGAAAAGATTGTCTGTGCTCATTGACGAGACATGAGAAAGTAGTTGGGCTTTTGCGTATTGCTTGACTTGTACTAACTGAAACTTGTCATGTTCTTGAATGTTTTAGATGGAATGGAGAATCCTTAAGCGAGAGCATCAAACGACATGAGCACTTTCTTGCCCTCCAGCTTGGACTGAAACCAAGAATGAAGGTCAATTTTTCTGTTGAAACGCCTGATGAAAAAAAATCCTATTCAAACCTGTCTCATAAAGATGTGCTGGTTCTAAAGTCTACACCATTGGAATGAAATGTAAGACTTAAGAGTGTTTGGTTACTGCAGGTTTTGGACGTCGGTTGTGGGATAGGTGGACCACTAAGAGAAATTGCCAAATTTAGGTTTGATTCACTGGCTTCTTTTTTCTGTTGCACTTGCTTGTGATGTGTTTAGGTCAGACTCTTTAATATGCATGGTTGATATATAAAATTTGATCAATCTTTAAATACTTAAAAATTGAACTTTTGAATTGATTTTGGAGAGATGGTGCCAGGAATACTTTGTTAAATATCAACCATTTACTTCCCTTATCATGTACCTTTCTGGGAAAGATGGCAGTGAGCTCATTCCTTTTTTAAGGACACTTCTTTTTTCCCTAATACCAGAATTGATGGTCTGTCATGGGCTGTGGGCCAGGGATGCCAGGCCTAGGCCCAGCCACATAAACAGTAGCAATACGGGATTAGAGATTTGGTTAGTTGTTCCTTTAAAATAGCAGATTAGATCAGAGTTAGTTAAAGAGATAAGACCTGTAAGCTCTATAAATAGGGCGGTATTGATGAGCAATCAATCAATCAATGAAGAAAGAATTAGTCTAATCTCTCGTTCCAATGTTCTTCTCTCCAACCTAAGTCTACCTCTCATCCCTAGCAGCCGTCGTCACTTGGCTATCCTCTCAGCGGTGTTTATCCTGTCATGGATCCAAACCATGACACGGTCAAATTTCTGCTAAAAGACTCCTCAATACTGTGGACATTAAACTTTTTTCTGCAACAGACTATGCATAACTTCATAGCTGCATGTCTTATAAGCTAGAAATAACTGATCTGTTAATGGTCTGCTGTTTCCTGCAGCTTGACTTCAGTTACTGGATTGAACAACAACGAGTACCAGATATCTAGGGGAAAGGTTATTTGATACCCCTGTATTTTATTTGGTTAATTCTGCTTCTTATTTTGATTGAGAAACTTAGTTTAGTAAATGGTTTTCAATGTCTCTTTGTTTAACACAATACTCTTCTGTTGACATGTGATTTTTTGTATATTCAGGAGCTCAATCGATTAGCAGGAGTTAGTGCAACTTGTGATTTTGTGAAGGTATAGTTGGCTTACACAAAAGATTTAGTTTTTGCTCTTTGCCTCTTTACCCCACTTTTATTAGGCAATCGGCAATTGCAATTGCTTATATGCACGCAAATGTTGTTAGTCCCTTTTTATCAAGCAATGCATATTGAAATGGAGCAAATTTCCTTGCATTGACTCTCTGCACTTGCTTAACCATACAAAGAATCTATGAGATTTGACACTTATTTGAAATTAAAGGACAATACTTGCATTCTACATATTGATCTTTACAGGCAGACTTCATGAAGATGCCGTTTTCTGATAACACTTTCGATGCTATTTATGCCATTGAAGCAACATGCCATGCACCTGATCCGGTATACCTCAAATAGTTATTTCTACATTAAAATTCATCATCAACGTCAACCCCTCCTTGCAATACAAAACTTAATTGGTCTTTTCATGTCAAAGGTTGGCTGCTATAAGGAGATCTATCGTGTATTGAAGCCTGGTCAGTGTTTTGCTGTATATGAGTGGTGCATTACTGATCACTATGATCCAAACAATTCAACTCACAAGAGGATTAAGGATGAAATCGAGCTTGGCAATGGCCTGCCAGATATCCGAAGCACTCAACAATGTCTTCAAGCTGCAAAAGATGCTGGATTTGAGGTTTACAATATATTATGCTTTCCCTTCTTTTTCTTCGATTGTGTGCTGCTTGGGTTTATCCAAGGAAAATCTGCTACTGAAGAAGTAGCACACCTGTATTAACGGTTTAGAAACTGGCCAGTTACAACAGTTTTCTGTCAAACTTGTGGATATCAGAAATTACCAAAACCTACACGTCTCTTCCAGTTGGCAGTTTGCCTCCTGCACGGCTGTACCCCCTCCTATCACTGCTTCAATTGAAACATGTGCATTAATACCTAATTCCCAACTTTCATTCATCAAATTTTCAAAAATTCAAATTCAGTTTTTTTTAACAGAACAGTTTCATGAACTCTGCTGTTATTTGTTTCTGTTGGATATTGTGTACTTTCATTGCCTTTCTCATGGGCATAATTTTTTCTCTTCATGAAGGTTATCTGGGATAAGGACCTCGCTGAAGACTCCCCAGTGCCCTGGTACTTGCCCTTGGATCCAAGCCGGTTTTCCTTGAGTAGCTTCCGCTTGACTTCTGTGGGGCGCATGATTACTCGCACAATGGTGAGGCCGATAAATAGTACATCCATGACCATTCTTTAATTGTTGCAAGTTTGCAACCACTTCTATTATTAGAAATATTCAAGATGCACACTGAAATCAAGTTTGATTTGTCTCTTAGAAAATAGAAAATGCACAAGGACAAATGTTCCTTGAGTTTTTATAAATTCCTCCCTGTGAGTTACAAACAGTCATGCCGTAATCGCTACAATAAATTAAAAATTGATTATACAAATAGATCTTGCACAAAATTTAAACTGTAGTTTTATTTTGTAGAAATATAAAACATCTGGTGATTTCGCTGCAATTTGCTCATCAAATGTGTTGAGTTGCTTGAATTGTCTATTCAATCAAAATGTTGTTCCTATTCATAGCCATAAAAAGAAATAGGGGATACATTCCATGCTGTGTATTCTCTCTTGTTCACATGGAAATGCAATTGATATCCTCTTTATGTTTTTGTAGGTCAAGGCATTGGAATATGTTGGCCTCGCCCCAGAAGGCAGTGAAAGGGTATCTAATTTCCTAGAGAAGGCTGCTGAAGGTCTTGTAGAAGGTGGCAAGTAAGTCTATCTCTGAACCAGAAGTCAGAACCACAAACTTAACAACTGAAAAATCTTGAACTCCCATGCTGCATTGAATGTTTTTTAATTCCCCCTCCAGTTTAATTCTGTATGCTAAGTTCTAATATGAGTAATAATTACAGGAAGGAAATCTTCACGCCAATGTACTTCTTTTTGGTTCGCAAGCCTCTTTCAGGATGAGCTCTCATAAGCACATTTCAGGTAGCATTCGATTTTGGCTAGGCAACTAAAACATGGTCATTCTTCTGTGATGTATCTCTAAGCTGCTCTTATTATGTGCAGAGAGGCATCACAACGAGTTTCAAAGCAGGACGGGGAGCTTGATGAAGTTCTTACATGTACGACAAGAAATGCTCAGATGTATTAACTGTTGAGCTACGGTTCGTCTGTTGGTTTGCCGTGCCAACGTTTGATCTAGGCATTTGTCTGCAGGGTTCCTGTGCTAGTCTTACTTTGAACTGACAGTTTTATATCTCCTTGTTCGAAGCTGTTAGTGACACAAAATAAGTTGCTGTTGGTGACACAAAATAAGTTGCTGTTAGTGACACAAAATAAGTTGGTTTCCAGTTCTTTCGCCAGCGTGTATTGTAACTTTGTATAAGGCGGCACTGGATTACTTTCATCTTGTTACGTATTTGGCAGATGTAAGCGATGATTCCGTGGTACCTAAAACTCTTTTTTGGATTCAAGATCAAGGGTTAACTTTAATCCTCTTTTTTCCCTGTTTCAATCAGCTTCTGAAATCAAAAATATTCTGTAGCAGATAATTCCTCTGCATGTAGCCCGTGAGGAACATGATTATCTAATTAGCCGGTTAATTAAGTCATGATTTAATTAAACATTATATATTATATAAAATTAATAAATAGATTAGAAAAAATAATGTAAGCAGCGGTGATGAATAATTTTTAAAGAGAATGCTGTTACCTCATGTTAGAGCATATCATGTTAGAGCATCTTCAAGAGAATCTTTAGAGAGCTTTCTTTTCTAAATTTTTAGAATTATAACTAAAAAAACCAGTTTTTTATTTCTAAAATAAATTCTTTTGCTCTTTACTTTTAGAGATTCAAAGACCATTGAAAAGAAACATATTTAAAGTGATTTGTATCCTTAAAAAAATCTTAAAAAACTATATAGGGAGTTAAATTTTAGAACAACTCTTGAAAATGCTCTTAATCCTAGTTGACGTCATCATCTTCCCCTCTAGTGATTTCCAAAATTATCCAAAGATTTGGTTAGAAGCTATTTATAGGAATAACTTTAGTTAATAACTTCTTTTGAGTTTTAACTCAAACTTACTTAAGATTAAAAAGCTATATTGTTGTTGTTTGATCGTAATGCGGCCCTGTAACCCACCTTTTAGCTGAGGACCAAACAATATCATACCTAATCGACGTTGTCGTTGAAGGTGACAACAGCAAAGGAATACGGCAGCAGAACATAAAGATTCAGTTTGTAGTTGCCAGGTCAGATGCTTAAACAAATTTGTTTACCAATTTGTAGTTGCCCTTTAACAACAGGGCATTCAGTGTACAACTTGCATCATTTCTCTCCATGTATAATCTCAGTTTTTGACCAACAATCCGATGGTCCGAATAATTTCACTTGAACATGGAAACATCGAACACACGGGCGGACCCGTCTGTCGACGCTGAGATGACCGAGTTCCCGTCAGCAGAGACGGCCAGCGACTGCACGACGTCGCGGTGGCCGGCGAACGCCCTCGTGCACTCCCCGGAGAGGCTGTCCCAGATGCGCACCATGCCATCAATGCACCCTGACGCCACAAATCTAGACGAGCCTAGCCATGCCAGGGACGTCACTCCCTCCTGTTGTTCATCAGACAAGCAGACCAAATACTGTAAATGCTGCCACTGGTGGCACAGAGAAGCAAGAAAGCAACTAAAGTTCTGCGCTCACATCATGGTTGCAAGTGCATCGGATCGATCGGCGAGCAAGGTCCCAGATTATGAGCTTCTGATCCATGCTCCCTGTAGCCACCCAGTTGTAACTGTACAAAACAGTCTAGGTCAACATTGCAAAGGGGCAGTGCTCAACAGATTTACTATAAACACGTATTCAGAAAAAGTACCTTGGTGAGATGCCAACACACTCAATAGAGCCAGTGTGGCCATCCAATGAACCAACAACCTGCAAAACAAAGTTAATATACAATTAGATGTCTAACCCCGAGCAGTGATGGTGACGGTGATAGTGATGGTGATGCTGATGGTACCAAAATGACAGATTTCATACATTTCGTAACAAACAAAACCTTCCAGTCTCTGTAGCTCATACTTGATAAAAGTAACAGAACAGAAAGACCAGCTTGAATCATAAATACTTACCTGGCCTGAGTTTATATTCACAATGCACAGAGAATTATCTTTTGAACCACTAACAATTGTTTGGGAATCCCAAGTAATCGATAAGCATGTTAATCCATCCGTATGATAGCCATGACCTGGAGACAAAAATACAGAATTTGGTGTCCACAACTGGCAGAGTATATATATGAATCCAATCACATGGCGATTTCCAATATAAATGATATTTTACCTCGGACAACATGTCTGCTTTGTGCAGTTCTAGGGTCCCATATTCTCAACGATGCATCATCTGATCCGGTACAAATAAGTTTACCTTCAGAAGACAGCATTGGTATTAGCAATCAATATTTTCTTTGAAAAACCAAACTGCTATTATAGGACTCACACGTGGACAAGTAAATAAAGGCTATAGGAGAAAATTTCCGTGCTAAAGCATCCCAAACAACGTTTTTAGGCAGAGGCAAATTAACCAAATTAACATAACTAAGCAAATTGATATCGATCAAGGAAATCTATCCATACCATCTGGAGTAAAATCACCACATGTCACTGTGCTACTATGGCCAGAAAAGGTATTCAGAATGGCATTATGGTTGGCATTCCACATCCACAAATTACAGTCTTCTGATCCAGCAATTATCAAATGGCCCCGTGGATGCCATTTAAGCCACTACAAAACCAAAGGCATATAGGTAAACAAGAGTTTGGCAAAGGAAAAAAGCAATCAATTAATGAAATGGACTAGAATCATCTCACCTCGAAGCCTGATCCAGAACCTTCAAAGGTTCCCTGAAGAGTCCGTGTAGCTGTATTCCACACATTTATGCGTCCATCAAAACTTCCAGAAGCCAGAAAATTGCCATCTGAACTGAAAGCAACAGTGCAGACCGTATCTGTGTGACCTGTATTGGGAAGCTATTTTGTAAGTTCCTTCAAGATAATTCCAATCATCAACAATTTGCGATAATAATAGCAATAATTATGTAAAGGTCGACTACAGTAATAATGGGAATGCAAAAATAACTAAATCAACAGGCTATAGAAAATCTCATGATTCTTTGTTACAAACTATGGAATACAGAATGCTTCCAGGTATAGGCACTGCTGACATGGATGAGAAAGAGAGTAATTAAACATACAGTGCTTAATGATAATTGAGTAAATGATTTATGTGCATGAGATTAATAAGTTACAATTGTAATGCTAATATTGTTGATTGTAGAGACTACAGGCACAAAAAAATTCCAAATTAATATAAATGAGCATATCCACCAAATAGATTAAAAAATGGAAGCAAAAAAGATATATCTCAAGATTTAATATTTTTAATGGGCCAAAAGGACCAGATATAATATTTCAGACAAAACAAATCACTATGGTAATTTATTAAGTAAATCATACCAGCCAGCTCCAGGACACCCTCTACCGATCCAATCTTCCACAAGAATCCTCTATCATCTTTACCTCCAGAAGCCACAAGTGATGCATCTGTAGGACTGCAGGCAATAGAGTATATCTCATCTGTGCAGAAGAACAAGGATATATGTCATAAAAACATGGATAGGTATAACTGGGATACGATCATATGAAAAAAGCAATTTCAGCCTGAGTTGTGAATGTGTGGCTCATACAACTTGGCAGTGTGCACTGGGGAACCATGCATCACAGTCAAACAAACAATGTATCAAATTGATCAGTCACCAGCACCAGAAGAATCATAATGAACTATGGCGCCAACTTGCCTGTATGAGCACGAAATACATATGTGGAATCATCCTCTTCCAACTCAACTGAAATTAAAAGAACAGATAATTACAAACCATTAGATGTCACAAGTAAAGCAGTTCAGAATAGTTAGAATGCTTAGCATGTAGATGAGCAACAGAACAACAGATTGCAACTAAAATTCTAGAAAAAGAAAAGGTTTCTGTAGGATCAAACAGGAGAGCAACACGTAGGTGTATTACTAAAACAATTAAGAATAAAACGAACAATCTTACAGGGTCTGGACAAAACCAGCAGCAAGAACATTGTGAAGTAACCATACCAGATCTAGATAGATCAGATGTGTTCTTTGAAGCTATGCAGTCAACAAGATGCCAAGAATATGCTATTCGTACGGTTATATTTCATCCTAGTTGGATCAGTGGATTACGGCTCTCTAGAGGAACCATTTAGGCTCAGTCTATGATTGTCATGTTGTGCTGCATTGTGTATATTATATAAGTTGTTGTAGAAACGTAAATATACAATCATTGTAGTTTGTTTTTACAAATCCAACTAAGGACAAATGACCAACTGTCTTATCTCTCATAGTTGTTCCATCTTTTTCCAAAAGCAAAAATATTATCCTTTGCTACTTATATTGCAAGATTACCATATTATTTAAAAACAGTTGCACCAAATGAGATTATCATAATCCACCACAATAAAAAATGGAACATTAGATAAGCAGTTTAGCAGGCTAACAGCATAATACTAAAACAGAATTGCACTTAAAAGTGTTCCAGAATCTTCAGCCCTACCTATGGCCTATGATTGTAATTTTACTTAAGATTCATGATCACCAAGACACCAACAGCAACAAAGTAAACGCCAAACTACCAAGTCCCATGCAACTCTAGGACAAACAATTATATAAGCAGTGTAACAGCATAATGCTAAAACGAAAATTGCACTCAAAAGATGTGTTCCAGCTTATGGAGCGTTGTCTATTGCTCATGATTGCAGTTCTGCTTAAGAGCCATGAACTCATGATCACCAAGACACCAATATCAATCAAGCTTCCTGCAAAAACAAACTCCACAACACATGAAGGCCTATACAATCAAATCCTTACAACAGTCCAACAATCTCGATCGAATTGTTATGAAAAAAGGAGAGCAAACTTTTATTGCCAAGTTATGCAGGATGGCCAAAAAATTAGGCCACAAGTCACTCTACCTTCTAGCCTGCCTAAGAAACTAAAAGGAACAATAAAAGAGAAAAATTATATTATTCGAATCATCATATAGAGCTTATGATGCAACATACCCATCCCATCATCACCATTGTCATCCTCATCATCACGGTCAGGGAGATCTGAAACAATACAAGCAAATAATAAGCACCATGCAGGTAGGAGGTAAATAGATGAATATTAAAACTGACCTTCCTCATCGATGGGAATCTCATTTATGATGTCCTCCTCATTGATGAATACCTCCTCCCCGTCAAAGCCTTCACCAGGCACCTCGCCCGATATGCTCATTGCCGTTGCTTAGAGGTGAGGATAGGGTGGGATGGGTGGGGAAGAGTTCACCGTGTTGGGTTTAGAGGGATGGAAGGGGAGCCAGCGGC
>ASSH01052833.1:0-13325 GCA_000418225.1 Zizania latifolia | reverse complement strand
GGCGGCGGGGTCGAGCTCTCGGTCGGGGTCGCTGGAGGCGGCGGCGGCGGCGGCAACGGTGGCGCCGGGGCGGTGGAGACCACGGCGCCGATCAGCCTGGGGAGGCTCATCCTCTCCGGGATGGTCGCCGGCGGCGTGCAGTACGGGTGGGCGCTGCAGCTCTCCCTCCTCACCCCCTACGTCCAGGTATATATATACATGTGCATGCTGTCATGCATGCATCTCAAATTCTTAATCTGCTATGGTACACGCACGCATCGTATCCGCGATCGTTTGCGAGTTTTTGGTCGTGCTGTTCTAATCATCTGCACGGTTTCATGTTTCGACAGATTGTTTTTTACTTAATCGAGAGGGCAGTGTTTCTGTTCCTGAAAGTTTGGGGAATCATTTTCTCCTTGTTTGGGGAGAAATTTCTTTCTTTCTTTCTTTCTTTCTTTCTTTCTTTGAACGGTAGATTTGACTGGTGTTTTGAAACGGTAAATGTAGGTCGCATGCTTTATTTGGTTTTCGTTTTTCTGGAGAGAGCGATTATATTGATGTGGCCAAACATGCATTTGATGGCAACTATTTTTGTCATTCTGCAGATCTCCTCCCCTTTTTTTCGTCATATGCTTCATTTTCTCTCTTCCTCTTCGATGGTTTTGCTCTTTCAATCTCGATATTACATACCCAAAAGTCAAACCTTTTACAAAAATACTTTTTGTGCACTTTGAGACACAAGCTACTAAGCTAGCATGACACTTGTATAACGTCCCTTTTACCGGAGTATTTCACTTTACAGTTGACACGTGTTTCTGAATTTCTGGTTTAATTCTGTTTTGCCTCAGCTATTACATACTACCTCCGTTAAAAAACTAACGTATTTTAATACATGCATTCAAATCCTAAAAATTTAAATCATTAATATATTAAAATACATTATGATTTCATACGCCAAAATGTTATCAACAGATTTGTTATGAAAAATATTTTAAAATGGTTGTTTTTAATAAATTTTCATAAATATATAAATAGAAAAGGTTGTGTATAGACATGTTTATTGAATACTGTGTTAATGTCTAAAATGATATTTATTTGAGAATGAAGGTAGTTCTGTACCAGTATTTATACCCCTATTTAATATGGAGATTTGCTCTTCTACTGCTACATAGTTAAGTGATGTTTGTTTTTTAACATCCTCTATGTGTATGGCATATGGTCCTTGGCCTTAATTGTCATATATACGGGATGTGATAAAAGAATAAACACCACTTAAATATATAGCATGAGAGGAAAAAAATCATATTTAATAACACAAAGAAGTGTGAATATGTTTATCTGAATTACTCCAGTTCACCCTAACCTTCGTGTAATTACATGCTTAAGCCTTTACTTAATTCCCCTGTTCCTTATTAATCTCAAGCTGAAACTGATATTCCTACGGCTGGATAAGGAAACAGTGTTGACATCTGTCGTTCAAAATTCTAAAGAAAGACCTGATCTTTTAGCATTTAAAACTCTGTTCCCCAGGCGTTTATCTGAAGGATTAGCCCAGATATTAATAGCTGTTCACTTCCTCTTCTTATCAGTCCGTGTCCATGCTGAAAAAAGTGTTCCAAAATGTTCAGTACTTTTGGTAGGTCTTGCTACAGGCTACTGGTGGACTGAAGTATTCCTGACGAAGTTTATCCTTACCTTAGCCTTCTCGAGCCAAGTGCCATAAGGATAGCTGGTGGGCAAGTGCAATCAACTTTAGCCATGCACGTGAAAAGTCGAATGAGGTGTTAGAACACATATAGGACGATGAACAATCTTTGTATGTATCATTATGTGATTTGAAGTCATTGGACAGATAGCTGTTAGTTGTGGCATACAAAGCAATGCATCCTGGAAGCAACAGTACTGGGGTTGTTTCATCTGCTAAACTGAAGGAAAATTTTTATCGGGCAGTAATTTATTACTAATTAGTATGTGTATTTCATCATGATCATATATTGTCAGAGTTGATTACAGTTGAAGTTCTTTACACGCCAAAACAAATTAATCTACTGCACTCACTGATTTTCTGACCTCTGCTGTTCCTGTACAGACGCTCGGGCTGTCGCATGCGCTAACTTCATTCATGTGGCTCTGTGGTCCTATTGCTGGCATGGTGGTAAGTAACAATGTCAAATTAATTCACTTCATGGAGTCTGCAGTTCCTGCAGTTTGTAATGTAGATGGTGCTATACATGATCATATTGTCGTAACTGATAAGCCTTCATAAAAATATTGCTGTCACAAGTCATAGCATTAATCCTTGATCCATTATCCTTTCCCAATCCTGCAGGTTCAACCATGCGTGGGTCTGTACAGTGATAGGTGCACCTCAAAATGGGGAAGACGGAGGCCATACATTCTTACAGGATGTGTGCTGATATGCTTTGCTGTCAGAACCACTGAATCTTGCACTCTTTTAATGTTCTCGAGTTTTCTCTCCTGTTGGCATTGCTCTTGTCTAATTGCTCTTGTCTATGTAGGTCGTGGTTATTGGATTTTCAGCTGACATTGGATATGCTCTGGGTGATACAAAAGAAGAATGCAGGTAACTGAATATTTTTCATAGCTTAACTAGCAGATAGCAGTTAATCTGACATACTGGATAATACAGTCTCTACCATGGTTCTCGGTGGCATGCTGCAATTGTATATGTCCTGGGATTCTGGCTTCTTGATTTTTCCAACAACACTGTGCAAGTGAGTGCCTTTATATAAGTAGTCATGTTCAAGAATTTTGTACAGAGGTTATAACAAAAACCTTACATTTGCAATGCAACTTCTAGGGTCCAGCACGTGCTCTAATGGCTGATTTGTCAGGTAATTTTTCATGGCCTAGTCGTTCAGAGTTTACTAACTGTATTTTTTGTTGACAGTCAGTTCAGAGTTCACTAACACTAACACTAATTGCTTCAAGCAAAAAAGTTGCTCTTGTTCTGGCATCAATGGGATTTGGGATCTGATATCCAAATTTTGGTTCTGTAGGACGTCATGGGCCTGGTACAGCTAATTCAATCTTCTGTTCTTGGATGGCATTAGGAAACATCCTAGGATATTCATCTGGTTCCACAAACAATTGGCACAAGTAAGTCCATCTTGTGTATCAGTCTCATCCTAGATGACCTGTTTTGCACACAAGCCTACTGAGAAGTTGCATTCTGCTTAATTAATCTTGTAGGTGGTTTCCATTCCTTAAAACAAGAGCTTGTTGTGAAGCTTGTGCAAATTTGAAAGGTGCATTTCTGGTGGCTGTGGTAAGTTTTGTTATTACCTCATGGAATGCCTGATAATATTTTCAGAATGTGCTAATACCTGTGTTTGTAATAAGCCAGTACTATACTGGAAATATTTCAACAACCCAATATGCTGAAACTTGGTCTTTCTTCCTTGTGTTTTCAGATCTTCCTGTCCTTCTGTTTGGTTGTAACTCTTGTATTTGCCAAGGAAGTTCCATACAAAGGAAATGCAGCCCTGCCAACAAAAGCAAATGAGCCAGCTGAGGCTGAAGACACTGGGCCACTAGCAGTGTTGAAGGGCTTCAAGAACTTACCTACTGGAATGCCTTCTGTGCTTATTGTAACTGGCCTCACCTGGGTATGCAATATACATCTGCTTCTGCAATTTCAGAGTAGTCAAAAAAATTGCTACTGGTTTTTTAGCTATCTTTTAGTATTTTTTGCTTTTCCACTTCTGTTATGGTATTATTTAGCTTGTTATTTGACCCTGGAAATATTCTTGTAGCTGTCTTGGTTCCCATTCATCCTGTACGACACAGACTGGATGGGTCGTGAGATTTACCATGGTGACCCAAAGGGAACTGATGCTCAGGTTGAGGCTTTTAACCAGGGTGTCAGGGCAGGTGCATTTGGCTTGCTACTGAATTCGGTAAGGCTTGGTTTCTGATTGCTACAGCTACTGTCAAATGTGTAACCACCGAACTGTCAGTGACTCGGTTGTAGCAGCAACTAATATGAGGTTTAAACTGTGCAGATTGTTCTAGGATTCAGCTCCTTCTTGATTGAACCCATGTGCCGGAGAGTAGGCCCAAGGGTGGTGTGGGTGACGAGCAATTTCCTCGTCTGCGTTGCCATGGCTGCAACTGCCTTGATAAGCTTCTGGTCACTCAAGGACTTCCATGGATCAGTCCAGCGAGCGATCACTGCAAACAGTGAAATCAAGGCTGTCTGCCTCGTCCTGTTTGCGTTTCTTGGAGTCCCTCTCGCTGTGAGCATCGCTGACACCTCGATCCACATTGCTGTTCTTTTTCTGAAGAACCCCCTTGTTCTGAAGACTGTTTTGATCGCACGCTGCAGATTCTGTATAGTGTTCCTTTCGCAGTGACGGCGCAATTAGCAGCCACTAGAGGCGGTGGTCAAGGTATGCATGCCTGAATTATTGCAGTGTTCATTCACAGATAAATCGCAGTGTCTGGATGCTGTTTAAAACCATGGCGATTTGCAGGGCTCTGCACCGGCGTCCTGAACATCTCCATCGTTGTCCCTCAGGTTGGCTTCCGATCCATTTCGCTTGAAACGAATCAGATAGCTTGACCACGCTGCGATCCTTTTGTGTGCTCACGGCTGCGATGCGTTTCTCGTCAGGTGGTCATCGCGCTGGGCGCCGGGCCATGGGACGAGCTGTTCGGCAAGGGCAACATCCCGGCGTTCGGCCTCGCCTCCGGCTTCGCGCTCGTCGGCGGCGTCGCCGGCCTGTTCCTGCTGCCCAAGATCTCCAAGCGCCAGTTCCGGTCCGTCAGCATGGGCGGCGGCCACTGACGGGGACCGCTCGCCGCCGGCCGAGCTGCACGGCGAACGTCGTGCCGCGCCTGCCGCGCGCGCCCGCCGGACTTGTACCTTCGAAAGTCCCCTTTTTTACATAGGCTTAAGCTTGTTGGTTAATTAGGAGGGTGCACGAGGTGGCCCTGCAGCTGGGGCCCTCGCTCTGCCACCTCTGTAGAACAGAATAAGCAACGCAGAAAAAATGGTACTGTCAGTGTGTGTAATGGGCAGGATAAGTGCAGTGAACTAGTGAAGTAAGCTTCCATCGTCATCTTTGATGTGTACTTGTTTTACCCTAGCAGCAAACTCAAGCTATGTAGAGAGCTAGGAAGATGAATGAATGGATGAGCTGCTGAACTCTCGCCCGTTTCGTAATTCTGCTGTCCAAATGTTCAGAAACTTCAGCAATCAGTAGCTGTGTAGAGCACTCCTGATTCAGTCAAGCATGGCACTAGATGAGGAGACGATGACGATTGGTCTAGAGATCGATTAGGAGGCCTATGGTACTCCATATATTTGGAGCAAGACTGGCACTACTGAACTTCACTTTGGTTATGATCATCTTATTTACTCAAACATTGCACTTCCCTTTTTGTCAGACTGAATGTACTGCTCGTAAGTGGGTAATGCAGATCAGTCAAATCCTGAAGCGTTAGAGAAATGCCATGCCATCGGAATTCTCAGGAAATAATTCCGGAAGCAATAGAGAAAACAAGATTGGTACTTAGGCAAAGGCCCAAGAAAAGAGACATTTCCATGGTCCATTGTTGATACAGCCCTGCAGGCCACACAGAACTGCATTTGTCATGAATCCAACTTCAGAGTTGAGACAAGTCTGCAATGTGCCAGGATAATGTTTCAGAGGAAAGAAAATCACTGTTACTGCTTCTTGATCCGGCATGCATCTGTCCAAACATAATCTGAGGCTTCTGATCACTGATTGATATCCCATTGGAGTCACAGAATTTCCATAGAACAGGAAGAAAAAAATTCTCACGTTACGAATGAAGCTGAATCTACACAGCCAGTGCAGTTAAAGCATTGACTCACCAAGTGTTGGCATCCCATCTATTGTTTTGTTGTGTACATGATTTTCTTTATTTATTTACCCCCTGCAGAATCATTATATTCCAGCACCTGTCACCTACACACTCATGTAGCAGCGATGTTCTTCACAGCTAACAACATCGCCGCCTATCATGTGGAGGAATTAAGCCGCTGGCGACGCACGCGCGAGTCTCGTATGAAAACGTGCTCCTCCTCGATGCGATATCGTGGTATATTTACACGTTAAGTCCAATAATGCCATGTAGTATCAGTCAAAATTATACCATAGTCATGTCTTCTAACAAATGGTCTATATTCTACTGCTAGATTATGAAACTTAATAACTACAGAATATAACAATGAGCTAGAATCCAAAGCATTGAAGTTAAGTACTCACTGTTGCTTTTCAGAATTTAAAATTCACCAAACATGCCTATATATACAAACATTTTGTTCGCAGTTAGCCTACTACATGTCAATACTGAGGTGGTAAGTCAATTTGATTTACGTCATGAAATATAGGGTTAGTTTGTAATAGCTTTAAATCTTGAGAAATAGTTAGTGAGTACCTGGCTGGCTGGTGAGAATCTAAAAAAACTTCTGTATTCTAGTTTATTTTTAGATTCTATATCTATTAAATTTCACAATATATGTCTAGAATACGGACCATTTAGAGAAGCTTCAAATTTTATAAGTAGTTGTAGCTGGTAGAATCTCAACCAAACATGTTTGTAGTCTAAACGCAAAAAAATCTAGCTTCAAGCATGAGCATTTTAGATGAGAGAGAGAGATATTTAGAGATGGGGAGGAGGCATTTGAGCATGGCAATGAGAGGGGAAGGAAGCAGATGGCATTGGGGTCTCTCCTGGGTAGCAAGGCCATGTGCTGGCCTGACCTCCCACAAAGGCCAACTAGCCCCTTCTCCCGGGCCACCAGGGTAGCACTAGCAGGGAGCAGGGGAAATGGTGGGCCCCACTCCCCAGCCACCTACATTGCACGTCTCGCTGTGCGTGGGCCCCCCTGTTGAGAAGTCCGCAGTGCACATGTGTGTGTGTATATATATATATATATATATATTCTCAAATCTCAACTGTTAATTAATCTCTCAGATGAATCTGTACGGGCACGTGTATGAAACCGATTTAGGCCCCGTTGGATTATGATCAAACTGTAAGTATGTTACTCATTTGGATTGCATAAATTCTATAGAGTTTTTACATAAATTAGTTTAGTTCTTCTAAAAATCCTCTAAATCTACTCCAATCAGACTAAAACCACACAAATCTTCATTCATTTGGAACACACTGTCTGTGCGTTTGGTTCGTAGGGTTGAAGGGAAGAAATTCCACGGGAATACTGCACCAAACCTTCAAAATGTACTAGTTTTGCATGAACCAAAACATCCACTCTATTGATCCATATCTCCTTTGTTTTCTATTTCTTTGTTTAACATCTGTATTCCTGTGTTTTGTTTTACTTTGTTCCAACTCAGGTCTTAGCGTACACGTGCTGCTACATGTGGAAACAGGTTGGTACAAGTATATTCTTTAATTTAACATTGATATCAATAGTTTTAATCTATTTGATGGCTTTAATACATGGCTAAAAATCGTGATTGCCAGTTGATAAGTTTGTGGTGACACTATTAACCTAATATCGTGAATCGTTTTCACGGTGTAGAAAGATAAGAGAGATCAACGGCTGAGAGGGCTCCACGTATGCCCAACATTGTCATGGGCTGGATCTGGCCACATGCACGACCACTACCACGCAGTGCAGGGCACGTCTCTCTCTGCTCTGTCTCTCTCCCCCTCTCTCTGGCATCCATTTCTCCGTGTCCGTCTTTTTTTCTCTTCTGATTTTTTTAATTCGAATGGCGGAGCTAGCTAACGCAAGCCACAACCTGGCCAGCATCACATCCATATGCGTCTCCAGATTGGCATGAATCGGTTGATCGATCGATCTGCATCGCCTACGAAATGTTCAAAGATTGATCACCGCCCGGATCTCGTGATCGATGCGTCGAGTAGTTTCGCAAGATCGATCTTGTTCTTAATCAGCGGCGAAATTGGAGTAAACTGGAGTGAATTAAGGTTCTGAACGAATGGAGCCCCAGTCCTGTAATAAATGTTTTGTCCAGGAAAGATTTCAACTACACGAGATGCACCCAACAGTTGGAGTCAATAATCCTCAAGGGATATGTTGTACTTGGCTTTCTATTACACATACCTTCTTGCGGCTCCAAACTTCCATCTCAGGTGCTGATGCTTGTAAACCATAATTGCGCCTGGCAGCAGTGCCTATGATGAAGTGAGATACGGCTACTCATTTGATCATCAGGTTGCAATGACTTGAGGATTATCATGGCAGTCATCATCAATGTAGATTTCAGATTCCCTTGTCAATTCCCAGAACCATGTCATCCTGGATACCGCATTTGGAGGCTCAAGGATGCTCACTCATAAATAATTTATTTTTTATAACAAATTAATAGATTAGTTATTAGAGTAAAATAATAAAGCGACTCTTATTAATAAAAAGTAGTATTATGATTGATAGATAAAAGAGTAAATGATGGGAATGTTAAGAATAAAACCTTTTGATTTGCAAATCGAATGTAGGTAAGAAAGTAATGGAAATAAAGTCCTTTAAACAAAGCCGAAGAACTAGAAATAAAGTTTTTTAAACAAAGAGGATACATAGATAGAATGATAGATGCAATCTAGGTTTTTTATTACATTGATTTCAACCTTCTTTTTTCTAATCTGAAGACAGAATAGAGCTAACAAAAGAGGTGTTAGCTTAGCAAGAGATGTGTGTGTATATACTAGGTCATAAAGGAAAAGAAAGGAACAGTAGAAGCTACCATCCTACTCATCTTGAGGGGTACCTTTTAGGAAGCATGGTCCTTTGTGATACTCTTTGCTGGCATATCACATATCTTAAGCAATATTGTCTGCTACTAGTAGTTTCTTCTTTGATTCTATTCAAATAAAATTTTATTTTGGATTTTTTTTTGTAAATTAAGATTTTTTCTTTTTTCTTTGTGATAATTAAACAGCCACCATGCTGTCAAATTTCCATTCCTTCATCTAGCCATCTCTCCTCCACAAGCTCTCACTCTCAAATAAATACTCGTGATGCGCCTCGCCGGCCTGCTCGTTTGATGAGGCCAATGGCCAGCAATGGCATGGCGTCCTCCTCCTTCTTCCCTCCAAACTTCCTCCTCCACATGGCGCAGCAGCAAGCAGCAGCACCGCCTCATCACGACCCCCAAGAGCACCACCACCACCACCACCATGAGCATCAGCATCAGCAGCACCTTGCTCCTCCGCCGCCTCACCACAACCCGTTCCTGCCGTCCTCCCAGTGCCCCTCCCTGCAAGAATTCCGAGGCATGGCGCCAATGCTGGGGAAGCGGCCGATGTACGGCGAGGGAGGCTGCGACGAGGCGGTGAACGGGTGCGGCGCCGGCGCCGGCGGAGGCGAGGAGGAGCTGTCGGACGACGGGTCGCAGGCCGGCGAGAAGAAGCGGCGGCTGAACGTGGAGCAGGTGCGGACGCTGGAGAAGAACTTCGAGCTGGGGAACAAGCTGGAGCCGGAGCGGAAAATGCAGCTCGCCCGCGCGCTGGGGCTTCAGCCGCGGCAGGTGGCCATCTGGTTCCAGAACCGCCGCGCCCGCTGGAAGACGAAGCAGCTGGAGAAGGACTACGACGCCCTCAAGCGGCAGCTCGACGCCGTCAAGGCCGAGAACGACGCCCTCCTCTCCCACAACAAGAAGCTCCAAGCCGAGGTAATCAAGCACAAGCAGTACAGGCTGTACAGCTACGAGAAATTAATCCACTTCAGCCAACCCAATTAGTCAATTACTCATGCATATGATCCATGCACGCATCCATCCGTCATTGATCTCATTTCCGGCCATCCCCCATCCCCCCGACGCCGGCGGCCGGCCGGCTACCTGCTGCTTAGATCTGCGTGAGCTGCGATCCTCGAGATCTCCCGGGCTTCCCAGTTCAATGATTGGTCGGTGATGGCTGCCTGCTGCTACTAGCTGCCTTGCCAGGAAGGGATCCATGTGGATTTCAGTGTTCGCAGAAAGGTTGTTGGAACCGGGCGCCTTTCCCACCACCTGCGTCGCGAGTACGTACGTCACGTAGCCACAGCGGCCGCACTGGCGCACTGCTCGCTGCTGCTCTGCTGCCTTCGCTTAGCTTTTCCAAAAAGTTCAGCAGAATATGCAGCGTCTGCTCGTCACACACTGATCCATCTATCCAGTATATTCCAGTGTTTGAGTGGCTGCGTTTCTAACTTTTACGACCACAAAGAATACATTTTTAATGTCCAAAAATTATCTTACAAAGATCTTAATTTTTAGTTTTTTAAAAATACTTCCATAATTATTGGGCTTCAGTTAATCAATTAATATCATCTAAGTAAATTGTCTAAAAATTATTAAAAATAAAGTTCTTATAGAATGGAGTGAGTGCTACCTTCGCAGCTATAGCTGTGGAGTCAATGGCTTCATCAATCACGGCCTCCTCTCATCAACAGGGGCATCTCATCTAATCTTAGCTCGATCTGTGCCTGGTTGCCTGGTTGCCTGGTTGCCTGAATGCCTGGTCGCAGGGTGCATGTGCTAGCTGCTGCAGCTTTTCTCCTCAATCAGATTTGCAATGATGCGTGCGTGGAGTACCGGAGATAAGCACAATTAGTACTCCTATGATTGGGGATGAATCGACGATATATGCAAGCGTTGGTAGGTAGCTAGCAGCTTGAGTGGACGTACGCCCTTGACTACTGGCTCTTGCTCTTCTCGATCTCCCAGCTGCGGTTTTGCATCATCATCACACGGTTATTATGGTTTAGATACTGGTAGTTAGAATCATGGTCAGTGAGGGTTAATTAATGAACTGGCTGTGGTGGTGATTAACCGATGTAAAAATGCAGCTAGTGGCGCTCAAGGGGAGGGAGGCGGCGTCGGAGCTGATCAACCTGAACAAGGAGACGGAGGCGTCCTGCAGCAACCGCAGCGAGAACAGCTCCGAGATCAACCTCGACATCTCGCGCACGCCGCCGCCCGACGGCGCCCCTCCACCGGCGCACCACCACCACCATGGAGGCGGAGGAGGAGGCGGCGGCAGCATGATCCCGTTCTACCCCTCCGTCGCCCGCCCCGCCGGCGTCGACATCGACCAGCTCCTCCACAGCTCGTCGGCCGGCGCCAAGATGGAACACGGCGGCGCCCAGGTAGCCACCGTCGACACTGCCAGCTTCGGCAACCTGCTCTGCGGCGTCGACGAGCCCCCGCCGTTCTGGCCATGGCCCGATCACCAGCACTTCCACTGATCTACGCATCCGATCCAAATATGTATACATCTTAATTTGCAGCGATCGATCGCCAGGGGCGCCGCATGGTGATCAGCAATGCGCGTACGTGCACGCGTCAACCATTCGAGCCATTTGGATTCATGGAGAGGAGACGAGAACGAGAAGGCTGTGTATGATGAGAGGTAGCTATGAGAGTATCGAGGTGATCAATTAATGTTTTAATTTTGAGTCTTGGGCTTGATCAGGAGACGGAATCTGTAGAGGAATAAGCGAGTGAGGTGGAATGTATTTAGGTAGATTTTGGAGTTCAGTTCAGTAGTATATTCTGCCACTTTATTTATTTTTTATCTGTTTCTCTTCTTTCTTTCTTTTTCTTTACATACATAATTAAATTTGTGAACTGTGTGAGGCAGTGTTCTTGTATAGGTGCATGCATGGTGCTTCTTCCCCTAATTTGTGTGGATCATGTGAAAATAATCTGAACTCTGAAGAGTAAACACCCCCAACAACAACAAAAAATGAAATGTTCATTCTCTATGGCAATCGACCACAATTGAGGTTTGGTCTAGGTCTTCAGGGCATGCAAACATGCATGCCAGCTCTAGCTTAATTGTGTGTCCTTTTAATTCAGATCTATTGATTCCCTTTAGGTCATATATATCTACAATGTACAGTGCTTTGTGTGAATGTAAGTACATTTGTTTTTCTGGACCATAGCTTTCAACTGTTACATTATGCAGTGTGTGGTTGATCCCTGCATTAATCCTAGCTCGTGCATGCAACCCTACAATGCAATGAAGGCCATTTAGAAATAACAGAAAAGCATGGACACCAGCAATATTTAAGCCTGACAGCTCTGTCTATATATCTTGTTGCCCCCTCTATTACTGACTGTTTTTGTTCATTGCCAGTGGCAGATCCAATATGTATAGTATGCTATCACAGAAATATTTCACCATACATTTTTTTAATTCAATATTAATGATAACGGCTTAGGCTGGTAGCAAACTCAATACTCTAATAAAAACCATAATCGTTAGTTAATAAATTTGTTAGAATACTGGGTCGTGTTTGTTGCCAAAGTTTGCCGCACAACAAAGCTAGCCTAATTCTGACCATGTAATCATGTATAGCTACTATTTGGTTCGTGACTGCATACTACAGTACACATCTATACGTACATGCAGATGACTTGTGTAGATCTAGCAGCATTATTCAGAAGTACTTACTTCACTGTACAAATTAAAACATTGTATTACTCTGTAAATTTATCAGTTACTTAGAGTGGATCGGAATGTTATGACGTGATGAATAGGAGGCATGCGTATCGTACGTACTGTACATGTATTCTGCCATCTGCATGCCCTTATCACCTCACTGGCAGCTACAGTTGACTGAACCAGGGCTCTGCTAGCTTCTCTGTCTGAAAGTGATTGGTGAGATACTGAGATGGCAACAGGGGCACAAACAAAATCAAAACAATGCCAGTAAAACCGGTAGCTTAATTACTCGTGTCTCGTGCCAAATCTTGATTTCATTGTGGGTTTTTTTTTTCGCCTCTCTAGTTTGCCACCATGGATCAATTCAGTACTAAAATCCAGAGATTTTTTAAGAAGCTTACGCTAATTTAGAATTTTAGATCAAACTTAGGCCTTGTTTTTGAAAGATTCTATCAGACACATTTAATTTTCAATCTCTTTCAGAGGATCTAGATTTTTGCTTTCGATCGTAAAATTCAACAGCCACATAATCTATAAATGAACTCATATAAAGAAGCTGATGAACCCTAGTTTCTCCGTATCATCACCAGCTATTTTTAAAATCTTAAACTCTAATCGACTGTAATAGACAATCTAGATTCTTGCTTTCGAATATGAAACTCATATTAAGAAGCTAATGAACCTTAGTTTCGCTATATTGTCACCGGTTATTTTTAAAATATTAAACTCTAATCAACTGTAATCCACAAAGATTTAAGAGAGAGAGAGCGTGTGTGTGGTGGGTGGTGGTGGTGGTGGTTTGTGTGTGAGTGAGGCAAGCATGTTGGATTGGCAGGGTAGGTCACCTCATGGGCAGGTCCACAGCTAAGTCATGGAAGAACAATCGCTTGTGGGTGGATCAGCAGTGGGGGGGCCGGAGCAGTGAGCAGTGCACT
>KE372111.1:1480-13362 GCA_000418225.1 Zizania latifolia | reverse complement strand
CTAATAGACCAATTATCCATTGTGATTTGGGTCTGCATTGCCATGTTTAATTTTGGCCATGGCCTACAAACAACTCCTTTCGGTCCCTTTGGGACAACTTAAATTGACCATGATTATAATATAATTTTGATTATTGAATAAGTAGAGAGATGACTGATTCTAATTATTAGTTATATTGCTGAGTATGATTATTACCTATGCGGTCTATATTTTTTTTTATTTATCATATAATTCACTTCTACTTTAACTTAAGTATAAGCTGTTAATAAATTGTTTGCCTTTGTTAGGTAGCAGAAGCAGCAAATTCCACCTACCTCTAGGCAGTCAAAGAAGACTTCCACAAAAAGAGTGTTGCAATTTGCAAAAAAGAAAAGAAGCAATTTATCCTACAGTGACACTCACATGTGCAGATGTGCTTGCTTGTGCTACTTTTAAAAAGTTATAGCAACATTTATTTTATATAACTTAAATTGGATGCTATATTAGCATTTTTCATCGTTCTTTTTGGTATTTCTGTCTTAGGACCGTTGCAAATATAAAGATCTGACCTTAAAACCGTTTTTTATTAGAAGAAGCAAAATAACAATCTTTTACATTTTCAAGTACGATGAACTGCTAAAATTAAGTAGCCGTACTTAACCACTAATGATCACAAAGTACCATGGTTAGTTGCTGTGACAGGGTATGGTAGGATAACGAAATAAAAGCAAAATGGAAGGGTCCCTGCTGCTTGCAAGGGAGCCAAGAACGCTACTGGTTCTTGGAGTCCAGTGAGCAACTGACAGGTGGGCCCTGCCAGCCAGAGGTGACGCTGAGTTTGATCGGCGTCGGATCCCGAGATAATGCTGGGCATGGTGCTTCCCGGATCATGATCCTCTGAATTTGCAACAGAAATGTCAGACAAGCATTGTGCGATAACTTTAGATAAATTTTGATCATCTAGTTTAATACAAGTGTTAGAGAATATGCTATAGTACACTCAAACAGTAACTTGAAATATTGTTTTTTTCTACAATATTTTCTTTTGCCATACTAAACAGTACTTGCTACAGGTGTTTTGTAGTTTACTCTCACATATTTTTATTGTGCTGTACTGTTTATTCATGACTTCATTGTAGAAGATATAATGTTTTGATGATCGAATGAAATTGAATGTGATGAAATATTACGGGATGGATTTTGGTTTAAGCAACTAAATATAACCTAAATTTATTGGATCTAGCTCGTGGCTACTGTTGCAAAGTTAAGAATCCGTTTGGGTGCTAGTCATAATTTGTCACAACTAAGAGGTTAGACAAGTTTGATAGATGTGTGTTTACTGTAACAGTTGTGGTAAGATTTATTTCAGTTTTATTCATCAATAATTTAAAAAAGTATGACAATATTTTTTTAAACTTACTAAGGTGTGACAAAGAATTTGATAACCTCAACTTAGTTAAATGTGAAAACTTTTATTAGCACATGATGATAAATTCTAAACAGTGCATAAGTTATCTCCGGCTGCTTCTGGTGCTTACCTACACCTGAACTGATCTGCAGCTGCCGTACTAAAGCCGTCTGTTTTTTTATGTTCGGTGTCTGTCTCGCCGAAACGAGGTGGATTATAATGTGAGAAAAACGAGGAAGTAAACAGTTTTTTGAAAAAAGGAAAAGAAAAGTGAAGCCTTATTCAGAATTCCAGATGAGAACCAATGCATTTTAATTACCTCCGTTTTATTTCTTGCAGCAGCCTGAGTGCCTGACAGGTTAATACAGCATCGGCAATTGAGCTAAACAAGCCAAAGCACAAACGGGACAAAACAGTGAGAGTCTTTTCTTCAACCTCTGTCCGCGCCACCGCCAAAGATGCAACAACCTTCACATCTTTTCTCTCTCACATCCCTGTTAATTAATTATTATGCTATAAAATTACTTTAGAAAACATTGTCTAAGCAGTACTGATGCAGAGATTTTTTCAGAAACTATAATTTTGAAAGCGTGGTATAATAATACATATGTCAGTGGGCTAAGAAGAACGCTGTCCCCTTTAGGATCACTTAAAATAATTAAGATTAGAAGAAAATTATTATTATTAAATAGACATGAAATGACTAATTTTGACTGTCAATTATATGGCTGATTTTAATTATTAGTTAAAAAGATTATTTTTTTTGTTTGATATATAATTCCCTTTCATGATAATGTCACATTGTAGTAAACTGTACTATCTGCGCACTATTGTGTCTCACTGTCTCCGTGCACGCCGGAAAAAAAGGCAGCAGCTGCACACCAGAACCACACTGCCATAGTGGCGGCAGGTTCAGAAGTTCAGAACAGGGTAGTGGTAGTACTTCTTTTCATTTCTTTCTTCCCACTTCTGATTCTCTCACACTTTCATGCCGTCTTCCATTGCCACAAAGGCCCAAACTTGAACTTTCGTGTTCCTGGAGAGTAGGATTTCTCGCAGAAACCAAGAAACGAACCCTGCTCTCTCTTCTTGTTTGTCTCCCTCTGAAAAATGGGGAGAGAGGGACTGAAGATAGTAGCAGCGCCAGCTCCATTGCCGCTACTGTGTTGTTCCGTCTTGTTGTTGCTGCTGCTGCTGCTGTCTTCGTGCTCGTTGGCCAATGGGAGGGATGCACCTTCTTCTTCTCCGGCGCCGTCGTCGTCTGTGGCCCCGCGCACTCCGGCCGCGTCCCCCAACGGGACAGCCTCCTTGTCTTCAACTGTTCCGGCGCCTCCGCCCGTCGGTAGGTGGCTGGTGATGAGGGATCAAGCTTTGGATTTTAGTGGTTTCGTTTGAATTGGTGTGTGTTCTTGCTGTTTGGCTCGTTTCAAGTTTGGAGTACTTTTTTTTGTACAAAAACGGTCGTTTGAGAAATTTAGATTTTTTTTTCCCTCAGCGGATTTGATTAGAAAATGTAGACAGTGCGAAATTATACTTTCACCACGTTGAAAAAGAAGTTTTTTGGGTGATCTATATAGTGTTTCCTGTCAATTCGAACAAATGAAGTTGATACAGTGTTCTCGCTGAGGAAAAACATCTTCTTTGATGGAGTTCTGAAATGAAAAGGAATGCATTTTGGGATCTTACGTTTTTTTCTCCAAATTTTAGGGATAAACGTGGGTACAACGTTATTACGGAAATCCCGTTGCGAGTTTAATGTCATCGTACCAGTTCTTCCGCTAGCGTTTTCTGTCATAAAATCTTTCCAAGTTCATGACCTTTTCAATGATTTGTTGTACAAACCCAAAAGATGGTGCATTTGTTCGTCTTCTCGAATTAATCACGGGAGTATTTAGTAGATACACTTCTTGAATCTTGAGACGCTCAAGCTGCCTGCTGGTTTGCAGTGATCATAGTGGAGCGGCACCATCATTTCCACCGGGAGCTGGTCATCGCCACCGTCCTCGCCTCCATCGCCACCGTCATGATCTTCCTCTCCACGCTCTACGCATGGATCCTATGGCGGCGATCCCGCCGGATTCCCGGCGGCAAGGTCGCCAAGAGCTCAGGTCTTGCCCCCTATTCAGACAATCTGGTTCTTGAGCTGTCGATACTCTTTGACTTAATCAATCTACCTACCTGCATTGTTCAGAGACAGCAAGAGGAATCAGGCTGGTGCCGATCTTGAGCAGATTCAACTCAGTGAAGGCGAGCAGGAAGGGGCTCGTGGCGATGACCGAGTACCCGTCGCTGGAGGCGGCGACAGGGAAGTTCAGCGAGAACAGTGTGCTCGGCGTTGGCGGGTTCGGCTGCGTCTACAAGGCGACGTTTGACGGCGGGGTTACCGCGGCGGTGAAGAGGCTCGAAGGCGGTGGGCCGGACTGCGAGAAGGAATTTGAGGTGATTTTGTTATTGTCAATTCAGCTGTGGCCATTTATGTCTGATGAGGTGTAGTGCAGTGTAGTGTTCACTGTTCAGTGTTCTTGTGCTGAATGCTTCGGTTGTGGTGGTTGTTGGCAGAATGAGCTGGATTTGCTTGGCAGGATTAGGCACCCCAACATTGTGTCCCTCTTGGGCTTCTGTGTCCATGAAAGGAATCGCTACATTGTTTATGAGCTGATGGAGAAAGGATCACTGGAAACACAGCTTCATGGTACTGTAGTGTTTTGTATGATTGGGCTGCCTTGTCACTAACAGTGCAGCTCATTCCTGAGATCTTCCAGATTGGGGAAGCTTTTCATGTGTCCTGTCTTGTGGTTGTCTTCAGGGCCTTCACATGGATCGACTCTGAGCTGGCACATCCGGATGAAGATCGCCCTCGACACCGCGAGGTTCTTATCCCTGCACACACTGAGTGATTGCATTTTTTATGAGAACAACGATTTGATGATGATTGGCTGGTTATAATATGCATTGGTAAATTAAAACTGGTCAGGGGGTTAGAGTATCTTCATGAGCACTGCAGTCCACCAGTGATCCATAGGGACCTGAAATCATCTAACATACTTTTAGATTCAGACTTCAATGCCAAGGTACACTCCTTTCATTTTCTGAAAGGCCAACTTATTCTTCCATACTGACAGCAGGTTTTAGTGTTGGAAGGAAGTAAAAAACTATGAAGCTTCATTCATCATACTCTGTTCAAATGTGCAGATTGCAGATTTTGGTCTTGCTGTGACCAGTGGGAGTGCCAACAAAGGGAATGTGAAACTCTCCGGGACCTTGGGTTATGTAGCTCCTGAGTACTTATTGGATGGTACCATGTCCTCTTCTTCTCAACTTCTACTCCTAATTGTTTACAAAGCTTAATTGTTGACATTGAGATTCTGCTTTTGTTATGTAACATTTAGCGACCGTGCCAATTTCAGGGAAGCTGACTGAAAAGAGTGATGTATACGCGTTTGGAGTAGTGCTTCTAGAGCTCCTAATGGGAAGGAGGCCTGTTGAGAAGATGTCACCATCGCAGTGCCAATCAATTGTTACATGGGTATACTGCACTTTTTACATTGAACTTACTGATTTTTTTTTAAAAAAATCAGCTTTTGTCATTTTGCGGGTCAATTGACATGATCTTGAATCATTTCATTTTCTTACAATGTACTTTGACTTTCAATATCAGAGAAAATATTCAAGCAGGCAAATTCATTATCTTTTTGGAAACATTTGACATGTTTATAATCGAACAGGCGATGCCTCAGCTCACTGACAGATCAAAGGTCCCCAACATAATTGACCCGGCAATCAGGGAAACAATGGATCCAAAACACCTGTACCAAGTAAACTCATCATGAACACCAGCTAGCATTGCCTCACACATTTGTCTTTTCAGCTTGAAAATATGTTTCATTCTGTGCAGGTTGCAGCTGTGGCTGTTCTATGCGTGCAGCCTGAACCGAGTTACAGGCCACTGATAACAGATGTCCTTCACTCTCTTGTTCCTCTAGTGCCCGCGGAACTCGGAGGAACACTAAGGGTTGCAGAGCCACCTTCCCCAAACCAGAAGAATTCTCCATGCTGATATCTGATTCAACAAGTTTGTCAAAGCAAGGCAGAATATTTACACCGTTGAATATAGATTGTTGTATAACCATATCTTACCTGTACTTGCTGCTTGTCAGAGGATGAGAGTTCCAACCTAATGATGTAGGTTGGGTTGAAAGAGAAGTCTCACTGTCACATATGCTTCCTTGTACAAAGTACTGAAAAGAACATGTTTTCTTCAGCTGGAACTTGGAACTGATACTTGCTGTACATATCGAAAATTTTCCAGAACACTGTAGCTCAATAGAATTTGAGGAAGCTGTGTTTTGGGCTCTGTATTTTGGTTTGCTGCATAATTTATTATGTATCCTCGTTGTCTGATGGATCTGTACACATCCCAGGTTTTATTTATCTTTTGCTCTGGAAACAGTAAGTTGATTGATGCAAAAGTTTCATCTTTAGTGTTTGTGGTGTATCTGGGCAGAAGTCCAGTCTGTCCAAAATGGAACAAGCATCTTGATCAATGAACTCAGACAACAATTGCAACTTGGCAGAAACTGCCAACTGTAGATGTGCATATTAGGTAGGAAAGAATCATGGTGCATTCTATAAACCCTAATCAGATATGTTTACATGGAAAAATTGGTCAAAGTTACTATATCGAATTCTTCAAGGAATCATGATGCAGTTAGGGCTTAAACTTATTTTTTGACCTATGAACTAGGTCCTTTTGTAGTTGTGCTGATAACCTCTTCTCGACTGGAAACACCATTGCTGCCTTGGGCTGAAGGTGGTGAGTAACATCAAGTCTTTTTCTTGGAGATATCTCTCTACCTCAAACGTGTTTGATTCAAACGAGAGGCAGACATCAAGGTTCATGTGGCCTGCCTTTTTTTCTTCTAGTCATCAAGCTTCATACTTTACATGAGTTCTTGATTCCAAAAACATGCAGCTTCTCTTGCTCTGATGAACATGCTTACCATGCTGGGTCTGATCAATTATTCAGAAACATTGATGATTGAATGAATGCCTGTGGTGGGATGTCAATCAGCCCCACTGGAAGAATCAACAACTCAAGCTATAATAACTTATGGATGCATCTCATTTAAGCCCTGGCTGGCTGGCTGGCAAGAAGAGTGAGTGACTGGTTGGATACTGGAAGGCTTTGTTTGACAGGGAGATGTCATCTGCTTCATTCAATCTGAACAATAGCTGCACGTGCCTGCATTTGCCAGCCCGATCACAGTTACTTCATCTGAGAGCTCCATGACCATCTCCTGATGAATGCATGCAGATTAGTACATGAAGATGATTGGAGCTTGCTGTTACTGTACTTGCACTTGAAAATCGAAAGTTTCAGTTAGCCATTTTTGCCAGATTGTACTTTCTTCTCCTTTATTGAGCATGCAGATTAGTGCATGTATTTTTTGCCGGATTGTACTTTCTCCTCCTTTATTGAGCTCTTTTTTGCCTATGGGGATGATTTGACAATTTTTGTCTTAAAATTGGTAGTATTTGAGAGAGACCCGCGTGCATCTTCTCACTCCTACAGCCCAACAGATTATGGAGATTTAACAGATCTTGGCTTTGCAAGGTGTTTGAGCTCACGAGTGATGCAAACATACAGCTAGGAGAGTGTTACATGTGTTTGTATTATATATGTGATACTTGTGTTATATGAACTGATACTATATGAACAGAAATTAATAAATAATATGAATTATAAATCATTTTATTTATATTTATGGTGTGCCATACTTCGATCATATATGAATATTTTCTAAATTTTATGAGTACTTCTAATTTTTGTTAGCGTGATTTTCACGAGAAATAAGCTTTCACATAATTCTCTCCCACAATATAAAAAAAGATAATTAATTCTCCTAAATTCTATCAAAAAACCACTTTTTATTTCTACTCATTTGATAGTGATCTCTTTAGAACACGAAATGTGAGGGGACAAGGTAGGATATAGAGTTATAGACCTGGACGGCCAACCATGATAATTTCTTCTTCTGGATGAGCATCCAGGCAATCATGAATTAGCACTGCAACATAGAGACGTGGCAACAGTGTGCATGGAGCCATGGGCCAAGTGGTATACGGTGCAACTACCCACTTGAATGAACACCATTTGCGATTTTTTTAATAAGAAATGACTTAAGTGCTTCTCGTCCTGCTTGTTGAGTTTTTTTGGGGTTAAGGATAGTTTTCTTTTTACAGAGCACACCACTCATGCGACTTTTCAAAAAATGAGGATGATGATGAGATAGAGCAAATTAAAAGCCAACAAATTTCGGTTTGTTATTAATCCCTCTTTCCAAAATACAAGAGACATGTTTTTATGAAAAATCAAAATTTATAACTTTTGATTATAATTATGGTAAAGATATATAAGTTCAACTTTATGTATGTTATATAATTACATTAATATTTAAAAGGAATTTCCTATGGTATTAGTTTTGTAGTTGTTGATTATATACCGCGAATAAAATTAATGACTAAAGTTCTATATTTAACATTGTAAAAAAACTTATGCCTAAAGTTATATATTTTGGAATGGAGGGATTGTATGGTTTATGGTAGTACTAGTGGTATGAGCCTATGTGGTATTGTTGCTTGGAAATATTTCATGTTTTTCCCCTCAAAAAGGAGAAATTTTGGCATTTTGTTTTTAGGGAGGGGGGGTTAAGTAGCATTTTAGTTAGGCCCAGAACTATTGCTCAATCCTGTTAAATATTTAATGGGCCTATGGGCCAAAGAATATATACTGTTCACCTTACCATGTTCATCGCCAATTAAAGGGCCTACTGCCTACAAGCAAAAAAATTAAATTACATATTTTCATTTTTTTCTCAGTTTATAACTGATTTAATATCTAAGAAATGATATAAATACAACTTCAGCTAGTTTTGCACATAAATATAGCTTAAGTTGAAACTTAAAACTCAGTTGATTCAAACAAAATCAATATATATATGCACAAGCAAGCACTCAATTAACCTTCAATTAAAAATTATTCGGCCTGCAACCGAACACATGTAACCTACACTCTGGCCAAAGTTAAACGATTAAATCAGCAAATCTACCACCATTATTCATCTGACCAACAGTAGCTTTTCCTGGCATGTTCAGTTAAGCTGCAACGATAAACCAGCATATAATCCTGTCTCACTGAAGCTAAGCAGCTAGCAGCATCGATCTGTCACTGTATATCTGTGAACGAAGCTGCGAGACGAATCGAGAATGGAAGACGAGCCAAACGATGGATTGATTCCTCGAGCTGAGCTGAGCTGAGCTACTAGCTAGACGGTGTAGTGGTTCTGGATGTTGTCCATGTCGAGCCCCTTGAGCTTCACCACCGACTCGACGTGCCCCTTGAGCGTGTGGAGCTCGCGTAGCCTGCGTGCATGGAGGAGGAGCAGTGAGCGCGCCGCCGGCCGGCTCGCCGGCGAGAGATATATATACGGTGAGGTGAGGTGAGGTGTGCGCGTACCTGGCGATCTCGGCGCGGCGCTTGGCCTGCTCGGCGATCTCGGAGAGCTCGAGGTAGTCCTTGTTGTCGTCGAAGAGCGCGGCGGAGGCCTCCGGCTGCTGCAGCCCGTGCAGCGACCGCTGCGCGATCGCCCACTGCGCCTCCCGCTTGCTCTTCCCGTAGTCCAGCTCATTCGCGAACGCCGTCTGCAACAATGGGGACGGGCATCAGCTCGTTGTCTCATCTCCATTCCGTGGCGGCGTGTGCGGCGACGGGTACGGACGTCGGCGTCTATGCCATTCATGGCGATCGAGTTGAGCTCACCTTGTTGTCGAAGACGTTGTTCCAGCCCTTGCCGCTGAGGAAGTAGCGGATGGCGAACTTGAAGACGTCGAGCGGGAAGAAGGTGACGATGCTGAAGAGCCAGATGACAATGCCCCACGACCACCCGATGCCCTTCATCTTCGCGAACGGCCAGTCCGCGTACACCGCGATGAGCGTCGCCACCTGCGTGCGTGCGCCGGCCATGCGACCATTAATTAATTGCTATTCATGCGGCCGCGCGCCGCGCCCAGCCGGTCGCCGGAGTTGGGGGTGACTGATTCTTATTTCTTACCAGCTGGGCGACGAGGAATGCTGCGAGGAGCAGGAAGCCTGGGCGCTCGACGAAGAACCAGCTCCGCGCGCGGGTGACGAAGATGAGCGCCTGGCTGATGATGCTCACCTGGAGGTACACCGCTGCCATGAGCTCCTCCGTGCTGTCGCCGATCGGGTGAACCCCGAACGTCCTCTGCGAGCAGCAAGCAATTCGTAGGTGTCAGCAGGATATATATAGTCCACGGCAGAGGGAGAGCGCCGGCGGCCGGCGTCCCGGCGAGGCTTGCAATTGCAACGTGGGATATCAACGATCACCGTGAAGAAGTTGGTGTCGCGGACGGCCCAGAAGAAGAGGACGGTGGCGAGGGCGAGGTAGGTGCCGAGGACGATGCCGGTGGCGAAGATCTCCTGGAGGCGCCAGGCGTCGGGCATGGGGGACGGCTTGACGCGGTCCTTGGAGATGGTCATGATGGTGCCGTCATTGAGGATGGCGATGATGAGCACCATGAACGGCGCGAAGTCGAACTTCCAGATGAGCGCCAGGAGGAGGAAGCCGAGCACAACTCGGATGGTAATGGACACGGCGTAGATGGTGTAGTTCTTCATCCGCTGGAAGATGGCGCGGCTCGTCAGCACCGCGCTGATGATCACGCTCAGCCCCGGCTCCGTCAGCACGATGTCCGACGCGCCCCTCGCCGCGTCTGTCGCGTCCGCCACCGCGATCCCGATGTCCGCCTTCTTCAGCGCCGGCGCGTCGTTCACGCCGTCCCCCGTCATCCCGCAGATGTGCTTCCTCTCCTGCAGCCGCCGCACAATCTCGTACTTGTGCTCTGGGAAGACGCCGGCGAAGCCGTCGGCCTTCTCGATGAGCTCGTCGACGGGGAGGCCGCCGGTGTCTCCGTCCTTGAGCAGGGAGCTGGAGGGGTACATGTTGGTGCCCATGCCGAGGCGGCGGCCGGTCTCCTTGCCGATGGCCAGCTGGTCGCCGGTGATCATCTTGACGTTCACGCCGAGGTTGAGCGCGCGGCGGATGGTCTCGGCGCTGTCGTGCCTTGGCGGGTCGAACAGCGGGAGCACGGCTAGGAACTGCCACGGTGAACCTGGCGCGTCCTTGTTCCCCTCCGGGACCCTCTGCCTCGCCACCGCCAGCGACCGGAGACCCCGGTCGGCGAACTTATCGATGATAGCGTGCACCCGGCGACTCACGTCCTCCCGGAGACGACACAGCTCGATGATCTACACACACAAACACCCAGAAGTCGACGTCACGCATTTTCCCTAGACCAACTGCAATGGTAAAGAACACATGGCTGAGGCGGTGGCCGGCAGACCTGCTCCGGCGCGCCTTTGCTGATCCGGTGCCATGTGCCGTCGCCGTCGATGTAGGTGATGGCCGTGCGCTTGTCGACGGGGTTGAATGGCATGAAGTGCACCTCTTGGATGCCAGCACGAGCCTAACAGAGAAGTGTTCACGTTGTCGTGAGATTTGCAGAAAAATTGCATCTTTTTTGTGTGCGTGTCACTGTGCAACGAGCTTCACCTACCTCGCTTGGGTCGGCGAGCATTCCGACGATGGACGCGTCAATGGCGTCCTGGTTCTCCGTCCGCGACGCCCTGGCCGCGTACAGGACGATCGCGTCCTTGTCAAGGTCCTTCACGAACGGCTGAAATAGTAAAATCCAAAGAGGCAACATGTTACACGATCGATTACTGCATGATGTGATCTCGATTGGGGAAAAATGGTGAGAAATCGTGAGCAAGAAGAAGGGATTGGTGTCATGGTGTGTGTACCTCGATCATGTTCTTGTCGACGGTGAGCTTGTTGAGGGTGAGCGTGCCGGTCTTGTCGCTGCAGAGCACGTCCATGCCGGCCATCTCCTCGATGGCCGTCATCCTCTTGGTGATGGCGCCCTGCTGCGACAGCCGGTGCGAGCCGATCGCCATGGTGACGGACAGCACGGTGGGCATGGCGATGGGTATCCCGCCGATGAGCAGCACGAGGAGGTTGTCGATGCCGTCGCGGTACTGCCGGTGCTGGATCGGGTACATGACGATGATCTCGATCAGCATGCCGGCGGCGATGGAGCAGATGCAGAAGTTACCGATCGCCGTGAGCACCTGATGATGTGACCACGGCGGCGCACCGCCATTGATGAGCAACCTCTCTAGAGCCACGTGTAATGGTGCGAGAAGTACGACGATATATACCTTCTGGAAATGGCCAACGTTGTTGGTGCTGTCGACGAGGTGGGCGGCCTTGCCGAAGAAGGTGTGGACGCCGGTGGCGATGACGACGGCCTCGATCTCGCCCTGCTTGCAGGTGGACCCGGAGTAGATGCTGTCGCCGGGCATCTTGTTGACGGGGAGGGACTCGCCGGTGAGCGCCGACTGGTCGATCTTGAG
>KE372109.1:2999-13394 GCA_000418225.1 Zizania latifolia | reverse complement strand
AGCACTAGATTTGATATTTTATTGTATAACGAATCTTGACAGTGTTACTATCCAGATTTATTATATAATAAAATATTAAATTCAATTTTTAAAATATTATGAGACGTAGAAAACATCGTACACAAATACAAAATTAACAACTTTGGAGCAGTAGGTAGGTAGCACATGCATGCAGGCAGCAAGCCCAGAGGTAGGCAAGGCTAGTAAGGCTACGGGTAGAGTAGGTTGTAGCCACGCGAGCCAACTAATAAATAAGTAATAACCCCGTGCTCGATTGCTCCAGGGGCTGGTTGGTACACGTGTCGCCATAGCCGTCCGTATCTTCTTCCGGCCCACGTGGCCTCCATCCGCCCGTCCGCCCGACCTAACAACCCCACCCCTCCCTCCCCGCCACCGCCTATATATATATATCAGCGAGCCGGTGCACCGCAGCAGCAACCAGCTCCATCGCTGAGCTACCTAGCTTCCTCGTCTCTGCCACTGCCGCCACACTGCTGCAGTGCTGCTGTCTCCGATCCACCGGCGGCGGTGAACAAAAGAACATGGCGGCGGCGAAGGTGACGGTGGAGGAGGTGAGGAGGGCGCAGAGGGCGGAGGGGCCGGCGACGGTGCTGGCGATCGGGACGGCGACGCCGGCGAACTGCGTCTACCAGGCCGACTACCCGGACTACTACTTCAGGATCACCAAGAGCGAGTACATGGTCGACCTCAAAGAGAAGTTCGAGAGGATGTGTAAGTAGTGTCACATCAATAAATACACATTTACTGCACCACCCTCACATGTCTCGTCTTCTAGCTAGCTCATCCACGAGAGATCGATGCTCTTACGTAGTATTTTAATTTGTTTGTTTTTGTTTGATTTTTCGCCGGCCTGGTAAATATTAGCTATAGATTTCGATGTGTTTTTGGTTCGATCATGAGTAAGCAGGCTGCCGGCCTTCTGAAAAATGGGGAAAAACACAGAAGCTATGTACTGTAGCATGCAAGTTCATAACTGAGATGGTAGCAATTGCATCCTCCGAAGTAACATAACTATTATAGAAGAATTTTACGGTACATGAAAAATATTATGGACTGTTTATTTATTTTGATCTAATGGTTATGATTAAAAATATTGACCTATTACCTTTTAGGATGTAATAGGTCACCCTTGATTTTTCTACATAGAATTTCCAATTTTCTACGCTAACTTTCTAATTTTCTAAACATACTTTCTAATTTTTTACGCCAACTTTCCAATTATCTGCGGGTCATCAAGTATTTTTAATTTTAGTTTATTTTTAATCCTAACTAAAATAAATGGTCTAAATTAATCTTAAGTATTATTTTTTAAGAAGTAATAGGTGTACTGTAGTAGAACTATTATATGATAACAAATCTAGCTTCTTTCAGTATTTTTCATGATTGCATGGCACATGCAAGGACAAGCACAATTAATAAGCTAGCTAACTAGATGCTGCACACATAATTTTTCAGGCATGAATAATTAAATTACACGTCCTAGTTTTCTTCTACCATATTACAAGTATATGTCTTAAAACAGTCAGTTAGCATGTTATAGTTAGTTATCCCTAAGCAAAATCAGCGCGCGCACACACACAAGACTATATTGTTTTGTAGATATATATTATTGTCCATCGTATTTTGGTTGTTAATTAAGGAGATAATGTGAAAAACTATATTGGCTGGGTGGTGAGAACTGACAAGTTCATAGATTTTCACGCAATTTGCAGCTTTTTTTGTTCTGCACAGCAACTCATATATATGAAACATTATTTATTAAATATTTTTACGGTTAAATAAACTACTATTTTTTGCATTTAAATTTATATATACATTGAACACGATAAACCTTCCTAATTTTCTCCTAGCTACTACAAGTCCAGATGGCATCACGTCGTAATACTGTACGTACGTCTGTACCTACTACTTAAAGGCTCACCCGGCAGATAGCAGCAACGAGACTGACGTGGCTAGCTGCAGAGCTCAAATCACATCGATTAAACCCACTCAGATTAACTGCAGTTAATTAATTACCCATTTCTAGCTAGCTGCATGCTTAAAATTCACATTAAAACACTAAAAAAACTAGTAGTACAATTTTTACCGAAAATGGAATGTTGGAGAGATGACGTAGCGGGAAAATGCAGGTGACAAGTCGCAGATCAGAAAGAGGTACATGCACTTGACGGAGGAGATCCTACGGGAGAACCCCAACATGTGCGCGTACATGGCGCCGTCCCTCGACGCGAGGCAGGACATCGTCGTGGTGGAGGTGCCCAAGCTTGGGAAGGCGGCGGCGCAGAAGGCAATCAAGGAGTGGGGCCAGCCGAGGTCGCGGATCACCCACCTCGTCTTCTGCACCACCTCCGGCGTGGACATGCCCGGGGCCGACTATCAGCTAGCCAAGATGCTAGGCCTCCGGCCATCAGTGAAACGCCTGATGATGTACCAACAGGGTTGCTTTGCCGGCGGCACGTTGCTACGGGTCGCCAAGGACCTAGCGGAGAACAACCGTGGAGCGCGGGTACTGGCGGTGAGCTCGGAGATCACGGCAGTGACGTTCCGTGGCCCATCGGAGTCACACCTCGACTCGATGGTCGGGCAGGCACTGTTCGGCGATGGCGCGGCGGCAGTGATCGTGGGTTCTGACCCCGACGAGGCCATCGAGAGGCCGCTATTCCAGATGGTGTCGGCGAGCCAGACCATCCTGCCAGACTCGGAAGGCGCCATTGACGGCCACCTCCGGGAGGTTGGGCTCACCTTCCACCTGCTCAAGGATGTGCCAGGGCTCATCTCCAAGAACATCGAGCGCGCCCTCGCCGACGCGTTCACGCCACTAAGCATCAACGATTGGAACTCCATCTTCTGGGTGGCTCACCCCGGCGGCCCGGCGATCCTCGACCAAGTGGAGGCCAAGGTCGGCCTCGACAAGGCGAGGATGCGCGCCACCCGCCATGTCCTCTCCGAGTATGGCAACATGTCCAGTGCCTGCGTTCTCTTCATCCTCGATGAGATGCGCAAGCGCTCCTCTGAGGATGGCCACGCCACCACCGGCGAGGGCATGGACTGGGGCGTCCTCTTCGGCTTCGGCCCCGGCCTCACCGTTGAGACTGTCGTCCTCCACAGCGTCCCCATCACTGCCGACACCGTCGTCGCATGATCTCACCGTCAGCAAGGCACAACACCTACCTATGTCATGGATCTCTCTACCTTAACAGTAAACTATATATCCTAAGTACTATAGACGTATTATTACAACACCATCAATTTCATTGTGTCGTGTGTTAAGTTGGTAGAAAGGGATGTAACATTCATGCCTAAGTACGTTTGCACTTATGGCAATAAATAAAAGGAATACTTGATGATTTGTAGCCATAAAAAGTGACTTCGATTATTTGGCATTTTGACCCACAATCATAAACTCACATGATCCAATATATCATGCATATAAGTGATAAATAATCAAATAGCCTGAATTTTTTAATTAGTGGCAAATCATCAAATCTCCTTGTATAGCACACAAATATATGAAGAACTTTTCTTAATCTTTAAAGAAAGATAGATATCATATTTTAAGTGTTAATTGTGAGCTACCTATAGTGACGAACTCAAGACATATTTTTGTAATTTTTCCTAAAACAAAGCATTGATTAAGGTTTACGTGGGAACATCCCTATCTACTCGATATATCTTCAATGTTAGAAAAGTGAATATTAAGATCCATCAAAATAAACCCTATACAAAATATAATACAAACTTCAAAATACATGCATACTACTCACGTAAAAAAAGGGGTTATACAGGTAGATAGGTTGTTTGCCAGAAACAACATACGAAACAAAAGTACACTATAAGTAAGGGAAGACCTGCTACAACATATGCAATAATAAACTGACCTACATCCAGATAGAAGTTAATCAATCCAGCCAAAATGACAATTTATTTGTGCATTAATAAACATTTAAGTTAATTACATTAATTGATAATTAATTTATAAAATTACTCTAGGTGTAGAGATCAATAGATTCCTTTAGTACTAGGTGGTATGTTCAATTGATACTAAAAGGTTCACAAGTTAGGGTTTAGAAACCTACGCTAAGGTTTAGGAAACCCCTTTAGTACTTGTTGGCATGACCAACCAGTACTAATGTTTCCTTTAGTATTAGTTGATCTCTTCGCACAATACTAAATTATAGGGTATGAAAAGGGGTCACCATCTTCCCCCAAAATCAGCCTACCAACCCATTTAGTCCTCTACAATTTCTCTTTGCCGCTGACTACCATCTCACCGCCCGTTGACTGTCTTCCCGTGCCCAAGGCCCATGCGCCACCTCGGTGGCAAGACATCTTCCTCTGCACCCTTGAGGCATGTCCATCGCCCCCCGCACGCCTCCTCCTTCATGCTCGAGGCCTATCTGTCGCCTCCATGCAAGTGGTCTATCCGCCACCCTCACATCTTAACCTCCTCCGTGCCTGAGGCACATTTGCCACCCCCGTGCCCCAACCTCCTTCCCCCGACGACGCATATGAGGCACTACTCCGAGTGGCACAAAACTAGAGAGTGACTAATACATAGATGTTTTCGTTTTGAATCTTTAAGTAACATACATTATTTTGTTTTAATACTTCTTACTAAGTGTCATTGAAGTTATTGTCGTCACGCAATGAGATCAAGGACCGATGGACCACGGTGACAGATAGTGTATATATATATATGCATGTGTAGTTATCCTTTTGGTTTAACTTTTCCAATAATTTAATATGTGCATTTGGAATAATATTTTTAATTTTTTAATGCTATCTTACTCTATGTGGGAGAACTACTTACCTAGGTGGCCCTCTGACTCCTCGTAAAAAAATGTGTCTTATGCCATGCGTGTGCCTTGTCTACCATCATATGCAAGTTCATACAACAAAAGCCCTAGTCAGTCCGATAGGACCGGTTAGTCTGGTAGCACTATTCAATATGATAGTCTTTATTGGAATGAGAGGGATATCGCATATATCATTCAATATGATGAGATGACTATGCAGCAACAGTCATTAGCAGATGATATGACCAATGATTCATGTATTGTTTGTGTCATATAGAACGATGAGGATAAGAAGGCGACCAAGGCGATGGTGGAGCAAATCTGTAACGACCTGTCTCGAAACAGATATTCCGTCGAAATAGGATGAGCCAAAATTTATCGAAGACGAACAAAAAATCATGAATGACCCCGTTCTATTCGGCAGTAGTACATTAAAAAAATTATTACAATAATTAACTATTACAAAAGCTGCTAAAGAGGCATACCTCGCAGCAACAAACATTACAAAAGCTCAGCGGAAGCATTTCAACACTCAAGCATGCACTACTATCTAAACTTTATCTTGGGACTAGGCTCAAAACCCTAATCTTCTATTTCTTTATCGGCAACATCTTCACCTTCGTCTTCAAAGTTCTCTTCGTCTTCAGGAAGATTAGCAACTCTGAGGGTGTAAAAACAAGGTTGAGTACTCGAGAGTACTCAGCAAGTCTTAGAAATAAATATACATGAAATATACAAAAAGCGGCAATGGTTCTCAAAGGAAATGTAGTTTAAAACTTTTAAGTGCTTATACCCGCGAATAAAGGTCCAAACCCCTATCCGCTCCCATAAATAGTAGTATAGAGCTATAACCATTCTCTTTTACCCACATTTTTACCAAACCGGGATTGCTTTGCAACAAATCTCACCATCTTTTCCATCAATGATCATATCACAAAACCTAATCTCAACATCTCATCTCTTATGTCGTTTCTCGGTACTAGCTTGCCCATCCATCGGAGAAGTTGTTCCCATTTCATCACAATCTTAGCCCAATTCCCGTTTTATCGCTCAACTAGTTTTAAATTCTCACATCTCTCTCTATGAAGCCTTTTGACCTCCCGCTCCACACAGGAACGGTGCCAACTACAAAGGCTGGTCGTATACCCCGAGGGTATACTCTAGTAACGTCCCATCCCACAATAGTAGTTGGTGAAAAACAAGAGAAAACACTACGCAAGGGAAACCGTCAAGACATGAGCTCATATCCGTGGGCACGACTGTTCGAACAGATTCTACTTCAGCTAAAAGCGTATACTTTACCCATACGACACGAACTTTACTCCTTGCTAGCTAAGCAAGGAGGTTCGTGACAAGGCTTTTCCAAAGCCGACCTATGATACTCCACCGTCACCTAAACAGGTCCTTGACCAAGGATCGGGAAGCCACACTTCCTTCTTCTCCCCTGAAATCTCGCTGGTGCTCCATTACTAACTCCTCAATCACAAGCACTGGCCTCAGTCACGAACCTCGTGCCCGTTAGGGACTTTGCAAGCAAAACCACGAGCCACCCTGGCGATTTCATATCTATCGGCAGTCGAGCTATCCTAAGCCCACTAAATACTAGTCCAGGGGCACCTCTCACGTACCCGCAAGGTTGCATGATGGTGTGCTCATGTTATTCCCTAAGGAATCGATCTTTATACGTTGAGTGCAATCGCGCCTTAAAGCGACAACCACACTTAACAATTTTGCAACACACAAATTCATTTCAACACAATTTTGTTGAAGATGCATATTGTTGCTTTAATGGGTTAATGAGGATAGGAAATGGTATTTGAAAAGATGAACAATATTTTTAGTTTATCGATTAGTGAATTTTAGACTAGAATTAGTGATTATCTCTTGAGTTGATCCAAAATTTGATTTGGAGATTGATTTAGAATTTAATCGTGCAGTGAATGGTTTTTGTCGGTCCACAAGTGGTACTTTTAGACTAAAGATAGAGTTCATTTGGGATGAAATACTTGGGAATCAAGGATTGGGCTAGAGAATTGGATTGAAGGAAAGGAAATTTTTAAGGTTCGGAATGGAGTTGTCGGATGGTAAATAGTGGTTTCAGACTGAGTAATAGTGATTGTTACTTATTTGAGTTAAAATTTTATTTTGTCACTAAATAACAAAATGTTGAAATCCAAGTTTTTCAAGTAAATTAATTCCAAATTTGTTTTTACACAAGTTTTAAAAAACAGGATTTCACAAAATCGAGGAGAGGGACATCAATCCCTGTACTGCCATCTATTTGGTTGTGACCTAGTGTTTTATCTAGAACTCTTAATAAATAATTATGTATTTAACATACTTTTAATTTAATATTCGTGCGATGTTGCTATATATATGTATATGCATCGTAAGCTTTATTGAATGTTACATGTTAATATCCGTAAGCCTTGTTGAAGCTAGATGATTGTGTTTTTTTGTCGTGCTTGCGTAATTGATCATCATCATATAATACCATCGTATTAAAAGTAGTTGTAATGAAATTTAATTAAAAACAACATACAAAAACATCGTATAAAAATACCAGTAATGAATAAACAAAAACAGAAGTAATAAAAAGAAATAAAAATAGGGCTAAATGACCTTTATTACCGGTTAGGGACTTTAGCCGGTACTAAAGGTTAGCCTTTTAGTATCTGCTGTACTCTCCAACTACTGTTACTGAAGATGTGTATTAGTACCGGTTAAATAATCGACAGTAATATGTAATTCTTTTAGCACCAGATAAATAATACTGGTTTTAAAACTAAGTCTAAGTCTAAGGAAGGTTTTCAATCGATGCTAATGACATATTCCGTAATAGTGATTCGAAGTCTACTATAAAATATGCTTTCCATGCCCTGCCAAAAGAGTTAGCTTGGGCAGTTAGTATTTAATTTCGCGAACAAAAGGAGATGTCGATGCTCAATTAATTAATCCCCAACTAAACATCGGTGTTGCTAAAATTATGTCGATATATTTTGAGCCTTGCAGTCGCGTTTCTTAATTTGGGCTGTTTGGATTTCGCTCAGGATTATTCGTACGTGCTGTTGAGATTGAACCAAACTACTCTCTCCATTCTGTAAATATTTTGTAATTGAGCTAAAATTGATATATTAGTGGTGAGAGTAAAAAAACAAATGTGTCTTTTATTAATATGAAAACAGTACTATGGTAAATGGATGATGTAATATGTAAGAGCATTAACGGAATAAAAGTTCTTAATTTATGAACTAAACTGAGAGTAGGTAACGAAATAAGAGTAAGTTTTTTGGACAAAGTTGATGAGACAGAAGTACAATCTTTTTTGACGGAGAGATTATGCATTAGATTTTTACATAGCGGCTACAGCTTATTTATATGAAAATCAGTGTAATTACAGTTGTATTTTATTGAAATTACAATGATTCTTACTGTATTTTTTTTCTCTTTGACTGTAAATATGTCAGGCGTTTCCCGTACTTGTTTTTAGAAATTCTCGTTCTTGCTTTATGTGTCAATATTGCATCTATTTAACAATCCCTAAGTTTTTCCAAACATTTTCGTCACTAATCTTATGATTAGTACGCTATCGAAATGATAATTTTTTTATTTGACTGTTTTCAAGGATAAAATTGCTGAGCTGGAACGGCCGGAATTCGTCCAAAAATTACAAGAGAGAGGAGACAGATAGAGAGAGCACAATGGCCAAGAAGAGTTTGATTAATTAAAGAGAGTGATTTAGGGATAAGAGCAAAGGAAGAGAATAATTTAAGCGTAGCCTTGTTTTGAGAATCTAAAGCGGGGAGGTGTGAGTAGTAATGGGCCACGACGCGGAGACCTTCTACATAAAGATTGGGCAGACGGCAATGAATCTATGCTTTTCCGGTTTGATTATCTCAAACCCATATATGTTAAGAAAAAATTATTTCTATCAGAAAACCTATATATACATATGGAATGTTTTTTTAAACCCAAACCTTGCGAATAAAAATACTCGGTGACTCGGTGAGTAACTAGACCCACCACAATCGACAAGTTCAATACCGCATGACGCGGAAGGCATACAGGCCATAGGCGACGATAAACTGTCAAGCGCCAGCGCCACACCAGGGCCAGGCGATAGCTGTCGGTCAGGGAGTAAAGTATGAAAGTTTATGTAAGTAGGCTGAAAGAGTTGTCATATCAGATTGGTGTTACGGTGGAGGAGAGGGGAAGAGAGAGAAGAGATGTGGGTTATTAGCTAACTGCCTGCTGGTATACAGTTTTTCATAAACTTTGTGAGATGATGTGGTAGGTTACACATTAAATATATAGTATATATAGATAGCTAACTATTATATAAATGTACTATCAGATCAGTTATACATAATATGGTATAAGCATAGACCTAATCATTAGCTAAACCATTAGCCTCGTTCTCTGCGGTCGATGGTCTAGGGGCGTGCCGGCTGTTTGGCTGTGCGTGCGCGTGTGCCGGCGTCGAATAGGGGAGGGCCGGGAGGGGGAGAAAATCTAGAGACTGGAACGACGGTGATTTGCATTGGTGAATGGAGATTGGGGACTGGAAATCTGCACTGGGGACTTCGGGAGGCTGCTCCTGCCGCCAGGCGCCATGGCGTGCGTCAGGCACTCAACGTCTCAGCCTCTCAGGGCTCTCACCTCTCAGCCACGTACTCAGTCGTGGAGGTGGACTTGTGTTCTTTGTGGTGGCGCGTGGAGCCACAGGACGGCATGACTCATGACTCAGGAGAAGTACTGCAGCTTCAGGTTTTGACTTTTTTGGATTGGCCAAATCTTGCTAAGCTGCTACTTTCTGGGCTACAAATAAATGGTCCATTATGTAGCGGTTATCGTAAAATCATATTTATATCTACGCACTCATTATATGTTATTTTTCTCTATTAATAGATTCATAAATAAACAATTTAACATATATATGTATATATTGTTAGATAAGATCTTTGGGAGGAGAGGGGGACCGAGTCCCTCTCCTTCCCATGACTCGGACTCAGCAGTAGCTAACCCCCTAGCTACGCGCGCCCTGATCAGGGGCGCCCAACCGATTCTGGTTAGGGCCCCCCGTCGTGCAACGCCACATATAAAAGGGGCTAAGGGGCTCAGCGGTTAGGGTTACACTCTCTATTTCGCCACCCCAATCCCGAAATATCCTAAGCACCGATCAACTCGGTGTTGTCAGCGACGAAAAAACCCTCACCGCTGACATCTACGCCGATCTCGACGCCACAGCACCGGCCATGGCGTCGCCCTCAAAGAACCAAGGCAAACCCGAAGGTACGCCCAAATGCCCTACTAGTTCTAGCCTAGCGATCCTAAGGTGAACCTATTCCTATCAATGGTATCAGAGCGGTGCTAGTCTTAAGCTAACTAGGGCTTGATTAGGGTTTCGGGTGGCATCGGTCTCCCATGAGCCGATGCCACCGCCATGCCAAAATCCCACAGAAAACCCCTCAGAAACCCCTCGGCCAAGAACAACTGAGAACGAAATAAAAAAAATGGGAGGATTAGGGTTAGGGTTAACCCTAACCCTAACCCTAACAGTATGCATTAAGGGCGTCGG
>ASSH01052822.1:0-13422 GCA_000418225.1 Zizania latifolia | reverse complement strand
CCTTCCTCTAGAAGCCTCTCCATCTACCGAAAAACCCTAGCGCCGCCGGTGTTTTCCCTTCCAGGTTCTTTTGATCGTTCTGCATGTTTTGACTGCGAGTTTCTCTGGTTTGTGAATCCCTTCACCGTTTTGGCGTGCTTTCTTGGAGGCAGCGAACTCTGCGGATGAAACAAATTTCATCAGGTCGCATGCACAAAAAATCAAGCGATTGGTCTATTTCTCTCAGTCATTTGTTCCTGGTTTGATGTAATCCGTGAGCTATTTTTTCTACGGCAGTTTTCTTGTGATTGCATGCAAGTCTCAGAATTTTTTTTTGTTTGATCGGCGGCAAAACAAATGCCAAAGTACACATGTTTCAGTGATTTGATTTCACATTTTCTGTGCCTCTGTTTTTTACTCAAGAAGCTAGCGCACGGCATGCGGTTTCCAACACTTTTGCACTCAGTTTTCCTTGTTTCTCAGCCATCTGCTTTATTGATATTTTATCTGGGCCGAGTACTCCATTGAAGCGGCTAAAGTACACATGCTTGTTAATCTCTGTTTTTAAGCGGGAACCAGTGTAGCAGTACAAGCAGTACTTATAAGCGGAGATTACTCACATACTTTAATTGTCTTTTCTTGAATTCTGTGTCTAATTTTCATCAACAAACACGAGAAACCAGGCAACGAAGATTAAGCGGCAACTTTTGTTTCTTGTGTGTACGGTGAAATTGAATTTGCCCTGCACTAATTTTCCTGTGCACATCGCCATTGAATTCAGCGGCAGCTTCACGTCGTGCTTTCCTGTGCATGCACACGCATATCTCTTGAGCGGCAAAGTGTAGTTTGTACACTGCAATTTTACTTCTGTGATTGTAGTGTCTCGGTTTGCGGGTTCAGCACTTCTCAGCAGCTCTCTGAAGATAATTTCTGTTTTCCTGTCCTTTTTGCTCTGCCTCGATTTGTGTGTACCAGTGTTAAGCGGCAGATTTTAGTGCTTCAGCGTATTCTTCACTGAACGGCAGAACAAATGTTTTATACTCTTCGGATGGATTCTGTGCGCTGCAATTTCTGAGGATCGCTTCTGATTTCATGCACATCTTTATGGGTTGTTTATCTCTACATTAAACACAGAAATTGAGGCAACACTACTGATCACTGGAAACAAAGAAAGTTTTCACTGCACTGCATCAACCTCTACTCTTCATCGACCATACTACATCGAGTTGAAGGTAATTAATTTTTCTGCATTTAAATCGAGTAATTGATGTGTGTGGTGTCATTTGAAATTGACGAATCATCCATAAGAAAATTTTGTATATGATGAATTTGTGATGAATTTGTTGAGATGATGTATGAGATGATCCTGTGATGTATTTCGTTAATTGATGATCGAATCGTTTGATTACACCGAAATTGATCTTTTGGTGATTCTCATCATCACTTGATATTTGTTCTATGATTGTTTTCTGTTCCTTGTTCTTGAGCTCATATCACGTTGCACTGGAGTGGACCATTTTAGCATTGAGCTTTATCGAGGTCACTCGCAATCATGATATTGGAGTTGTGTAATTTTTATTCGACCATTCACCCCCCTCTGGTCACCTACTCTGATCCTACAACAACCTATCGATCAAAATCAAATTCAAAAGGGCTAATCTAATCAACTTGAGGTATGACCACTTCCAGAAATAACACCTTATCCGAACAATCGAAGGAAACGATGAAGAGGACATCAATACGATCGTACGCATTGAAGGGGTCCAAGCCGATGCAGCTTCTGCCTTAGAATGATTCCTTTGTGCCTTGTAATCGCTTTAAACTCTGTAATCGGCTCTTGTAATGCTCCTTTTGTGAATAACATCATATCTCTCGGCATGCTTGTCTTTCACGAAATTACATCATCTGTTGTCGTTTTTTCCTCTTCTTTTGCCGATGAGTTCATACGATTTGCAAATTCCTTGATCGAGTAGGCCTTTTGATCGGACTTTTGGCTCTCGTTTAATCATACTGCAGTTCTGCACAATTCAAAAAAACTTGAAAACTATCAGAAATCCTCAAGTTCATTGGCCTCAAAATGAAACTTCGAAATTTTCTAGTCAAAAATCTCCAGGTCCATCGGCTTTGAACTCATAGGCACGATGCCCCCTGAGTCGATGCCATTGACCAGTTTTGATCGGACTCATGACGCATTAACAAGCGCGTGCCAGTTGTGGTGCATCTGTAATGGTGCACCGCATGCCCCCCAAGTTCGAGACGTGGGAGGTCACCTTTTGAATTCCCCCTAGAACCTCGCAACCGGCGCGTCGCTTTGTCTTTGTATTGGGAACTCAACCGGCGCTGCTCTCTTGGCTATAAAGCATGTGGCCTTTCCCTTTTGCTATAAGGTTCCGTACTCTCTCTCTCCTTCAACGGAACCTCTTTAGCTCTCTGCCGCCGCCGGTCAAGTTCTACCGCCATTCGTGCTTCTGATCTTGCTTGGATGACCGTTGCCGTCTGTCATCACCACTGATGGCTTCTTCATCGAGGACCCCTACTGCAGCAGTGAACAACAGCGTTCCTGAGGTATTTGTACCTTACTACTCCCATATTTTGCCTGAGTACTATAGATCATTTTTTCTTTTGCTTCTGTAGAATGTTAGGTGTCAGCTTTTGATTCCTCTGGATGCAAGCTCCTCCACGTACTGGCTAGGCCCTTGTGGTGAATTTGATCCCACTGGCCTAATCAATTGTGAGATCAATCGTATCCCCTTTCACGTTTCTTCAGAGAAAATTGCCGACTGGGAGAACAGTTTTAACGCTTGATCATCCACTGTTCCTGGATGGAGGGACTGGTATCTCTGAGTATCGGCTTCTCACCGCCTTTATTGGGACCAGATGAGGATTGGGCACTGCATCGGACTATCTTTGGTAGATCCCCCTATAGATTACTCACTATTGTTGTCTACATGTTATTTCTGGTCTGACACTCTCAATGCCTTTGTATTCAGCCATAGACCTATGGACCAACCCTCCTCAACGTGGCAATGCTAACCGGACTTGAAATAGTCAAAGTCAACTACAACGTTGACATCCGGGTCAAGACTTCGCATCATCTTCAAGCGGGTACTTTCAGCAAATGACGTAGGTATATCGACCACCACAACAGGAAGACTGGCACCGTCAGCCCGCAAGAGTATGCTGCTTTCCTCAACATGTGGCCGGCACACTTTTTCTTCTATGATCCTTCCTGTGGACCTTCTAAAGATTACCAGTATCTGGCCGAGTGCCTGGCCGATCACAGCAAACTACCGATTGACAACATACTTCTTGGAACCGTCTTTCGTATGCTGCATCAGATTGTGGAAAGGCTCTTGTGCGGGAGACCCATCGAACGGATCAGTGGCCCCTGGTGATTTGTGCAGATGTGGTTAAACCTACACACCTGCGAGGCTGTTATCCATCCTTCCTTGCTCAGCCTTAGCTTCCCTAGGAATCATCATGAAGATGAAGCCCCTCGCACCCGCTGATGCACTTCCTTTGGAGAAGCGATTGCTATGTTCAAAGGTTCCCCTCTATCGGTCGACGGAGTGGGTGAGTTATTCAGACTGTTTTACCTTGGGATTGCAAAACCCGTCCAGGTGTGGTTCTCCTACTTTTGTACTGATGGTTTTGAAGATGCAATTCACCTTCGGGCGTTGGAGGTTGGGATCGATGATTCTTCCACCATCAATTTCTTTGCGGCCATCTAGCCTAGACTCTCCCCCATCGACCTTCCTCAAGGACCATCTGCACCATCTTATGAATTCTGCCACCTGACGGTGTATTCCCGTTAGTTTGGTCTTGGTCAGATGTTGATAGATCTTTTTTCTTCAGCAAGATTAAAGCTAGGTGCAGTATACGGTCATTGGAGCACTGATATGTTAAGAGCCTGCTGGCTGATCTTGCTTTTCATGATTTGAAGAGTTTTGCTCCTTGTACCAATGTCTCCATCTCTTTTGAGTGGTTTTGGGATGAGTGGCGGCTTCATCTCTTCAACCTTCTTCCGTCCGTCATCTATTCCCACTTTGATCCTATCTTCTCGGGGGGTGATGATGAGGTATCGGCTTTGCTTTGTATCGTACATTCTCTTATGTAGGACACCTACTCCGCTGTACCGATGCAAAACCAGAGTGACCCCCGGGTACCCCACAGTAGGGCTTATCAGACTAGACTAAGGGCAGGCCAAGACCAGTATTGACCATTCGGTATGACCCATAAACAAGAGTTTGATTCTGATAAGGAAAGTTGAGTCCTTATCAGGTAGTTGAACCCTAGATATGATATCAAGAGATTTATTTGTATAAGAATCCTTGTAATTAAGGATTTAGCACCCGAGTTTGGTCGGTAATCTAAGTTCTACTTAGGGTAGAGTCCTGGGTTGTTGGGCTCACCTCCTGAGTATATAAAGGAGGCTAGAAACCCAGAGGAATCTAATCCAATCTGGTTTACTCACATCATCTAGCCATCTAGCTTCACCATAGTTTTCTTGCTTTCGATGCCTCAAACCTCCATAGCTTGATTACGTCGTATTATAAAATCCACCATCATAGTACACAGCAAAACACTGGACGTAGGGCTATTATCCTCCGGGAGACCTAAACCAGTATAAACCTTGGCTCTTCTATTTTAGGGTCGACCATCGGGTTTGAAGGCATTGTGCTTTCCTTACACACATCTAATCACCACCTTGGGTACCCCCTTGGATGGACTGATCGGTGATTCACCAACAGTTGGCGCGCCAGGTAGGGGGTTGTGTCGCTCAGCTCAATAACTCTACTGATCAAGTTTGGCTCAAGAGACAATTATTAGACCGAGCACATCACCTTCTGGGTCGTGGAATACAACATCTCGTTTCACGCCGTCCTCGAAAAGCCGTCCATAGCTAAGTTCATGGCCATTGGACACTACCCGTACTTGGTGCTCAAGATGTTGGGTCCCAGTGGAGTTATCACTGTTCAAAGAAACATTGGTACTTCTCGTGCATGTGAGAAAGACAGTCTCGCCCTAGCTAAGGCTATCGACCTATCAGCTCGAATGGAGGAAACCCTCAGGCAAGTCCGAGCGCAGTCTCCCGAGGCCTTAGAAATTCCATTCAAGGCACCAACCGCTTCGTGGATCTGCCCCACACCCTTGAACACTAAGAAGATCGCCCTCTCTAACGCTGGCCTGACAAAGACTACAACCATCGGGGCAGGACTCGACCCCAAATAGGAAATCACGCTCGTCAGCTTCCTGCGCTCCAATATGGATATCTTTGCATGGAAGCCCTCCGACATGCCTGGGGTTCCTCGAGAGCTAATCGAGCATAAACTCCACATATATCCAACTGCAAAGCCGATAAAGCAGAAGCTACAGAGGTTTGCCCAAGGTAGGAAAGAGGCGATCAATGTTGAAATCCCACCTCCTAGCAGCCGGATTCATCCACGAAGTTTACCATCCTGAATGGCTCGCTAATCCAGTCCTGGTAAGAAAGAAGACAGGACAATAGCGAATGTGCGTCAACTACACCGACCTAAGTGAACACTGTCCAAAGGATCCTTTTGGGCTACCTCGGATAGATCAAGTCGTTGATTCAATGGCAGGATGCTCCCTCCTGTGCTTCCTCTACTGCTACTCCGGTTATCACCAGATTAACCTTAAAAAAAGACCAAGAGAAAACATCCTTCATCACACCTTTTGGAGCATACAGTTATACAACCATGCCTTTCAGCCTCAAAAACGTAGGAGCAATATGTCAGCGAACCATCTAGCGATGTCTCGGAGCAGATCAGCCGCAACGTCGAGGCACATATCGACGACGTGATCATAAAGTCCAGAGAAGGAGACAGTCTCATCGGTGACATTGCTGAGACATTCACTAACCTGTGAAAGTTTCGATGGAAGCTTAACCCTGAAAAGTGTGTCTTCGGCGTACCGTCTAGGCAACTATTCGGGTTCATCGTCAGCAACCGGGGCATTGAGGCCAATCCGGATAAAATAACAGCAATAATGAAGATGGAAAAGCCTAATAATACCAAAAAAGTCCAGAAGCTCACCGGTTGCATGATAGCCCTTAGGACATTTATCTCTTGTCTAGGGGAAAGAGGCCATTATTGAAGAAGGAAGAAAACTTTCAATGGACAACCGAGACCAATGAGGCATTTTCTGCACTAAAGAGATTTTTGACCTCGCCACCAATCCTCACGGCTTCAAATCCAGAAGAGGTCCTCCTCCTCTACATCGCTGCCATGACCAATGCGTCAGCACGGGTGTAGTAGTTGAATGGCCCGAAGAGAAACATGTCTTTCTAGTCCAAAGGCCAGTATATTTCATATGAGAAGTCCTCGGCCTATCAAAAGCAAGGTATCCACAAGTATAGAAACTCCTTTACGCCGTCTTGCTCACCGTTCAGAAGTTAAAGCACTACTTCCAAGCCCGCAAGATTGTGGTTATGACAGAATATCCTCTGGGTGATATACTCCACAATCGAGATGCCACGGGGTGAATTGTAAAGTGGGCCGTCGAGATGGGAGAATACACGATGGAATTCAGCTCCCGCACCGCCATAAAATCACAAGCCCTGGCCAAAGTCGTTGCCGAGTGGACCGAGATATAACTACCTCCAAGCCGAGAAGAAAAAGAATATTGTACAATGTACTTCGATGGCTCTCTCAACATAGACTGCGCTGGTGCAGGAATTCTCCTCATATCCTTAAAAGGAGAAGAGCTGCGCTACGTACTACAGCTACTATTTAAAGCTTCAAATAATGTATCAGAAAACGAAGCCATGATACATGGCCTCCGGATATCTATATCCCTCGGGATAAAAAGGCTCATGGTTTATGGAGACTCTAAGCTAGTTATTAGCCAGGTCAACAAGGACTGGTCTTGTACCAGTGACAAGATGGACGCTTATTATGCTAAGGTCCAAAAACTCGAAGGCAAGTTCTTTGGCCTAGAGTTTTATCATATTCCCCATGACGATAATTCATCAGCTGACACCTTGGCCCACCTTGGTTCTTCCTAGGCGATGGTTCTCAAAGGCATGTTTGTCCAAGAGCTCACCAAACTATCAATTAAGGACGATGCACACCAAAACGCCAGCCCATCAGTAATCGTCGCCATGTTGAGGACGCCAATGGCTGATGTCAACCCTTCATCGACCACATTCTAAAAGGCACAGTTCCAGAAGACAAGACCCTGGCCGAATGACTAACAAGACGAAGCAAGCAATACATAATCATCGGGGATAAACTATACAAGCGCGTGACTTCAATAAAGGTACTTCAAAAGTGCATCTTGCCAAGCAAGGGCCTCCAAATCCTTAATAAAGTTCATGCAGGAGCATGTGGCAATCATGTTGGGTCAAGGACACTGGTCGATAAGGCCTTCTGATCAGGCTTCTATTGGCTAGCAGCCAACAGCAACGTCAAAGAATTAGTCAAAAAGTACACATGCTGACAATTCTTTGCCAAGCAAAGTCATCTCCCAGCTTAAGCCCTTCAAACAATCCTGCCAACTTGGTCCTTTGCTTGCTGGGGACTTAATATGGTAGGACCTTTTCAAAAGGCTCCCCAGGGCATTGACCGGCTCCTAGTAGCCATCGACAAGTTCACCAAGTGGATAGAAGTTATGCCCCTGAAGAACTGCATGGCCAAAAAAATGTCACAATTCATTGAAGGAATCACTTATCAGTTTGGCGTCCTTAACCAAATAATAACCGACCTCGGGACTCAGTTCACAGCAAGCGATTTTTGGGATTTTTGTGAGAAACGATTGATCGAAGTCAAGTATACGTCACTCGCTTACCCTTGGGCCAATGGATAGTGCGAGTGTGCCAACGGAATGATCCTCCAAGGTTTAAAGGCCTGAATCTTTAATCCTTTGCAGAAGTACGCCGGGAAGTGGCTCTAAGAACTACCCGTAGTACTTTGAGGGCTCTGCACACAGTCAAACCGAGGCACGGGACAGACACCCTTCTTCCTGGTCTACGACTTCGAAGCAATCCTCCCGAGTGATATGTTACACAACTACCCCCGAGTTCAATATTACGATGAAGGAACTGCAGAGCAGACAAGGGCCGAAGACATCGACTCCATCGAAGAAGCCCGGATAGCAGCCACAGTACAGTCGAATCGGTATCAACAAACCCTTCGGCGATATCATGATCGTAATGTGTAAAACAGAAGCTTCAAAGTAGGTGACTTGGTACTTCACCGAGTATAATCAACCGTCGGGATGCATAAATTCTCTGTCCCCTGGGAAGGACCTTTTATTATCTCCGAAGTAACAAGACCAGGGGTGTACATAGTAGTACGAGAAGATGGGCAAGCAGTACCGAACTCCTAGAATATCAAGCACCTTCATCGGTTTTATGCCTAACAGTATTTTATTAAATAACCTTTCTTGATGATACATATCCAGGCACTCATCGATCCCGTGGCGTCGTTTCTTCATCAAACCTACCGACTACTTCCCCCTAGACATGCAACTAGATCAGAAGGGGTCAGCCCTCGAGCTGTACACCCGCAATCGAGCATTACTCTCACCGACCTCACCGACTACTTCCCCCAAAGCATGCAACTGGGCCAGGAAGGGGTTAGCTCTTGGGTTGTACACCCATAGTTGAGTATTATTCTCGTCAACCTATATCGATTACATCTCCCTCCACGTTGGGCGTCAGATGGCCACTGTGCATGCAAACGGATCGGGGAGAGGGTCGCCTCTTTAGTCGTACACCCTCAATCGTGTATCTTGAAGAACTCGCCAACCCATACCGGTTACATCCTCCTCCGTGTTGGGCGCCCGATGGCTGCCATGCATGCAACCGGACTCAGGAGAGAGTCGACTCTTTAGTCGTACACCCGTAATCACGCATCTTTGAAGAACTCACTGATCCATGCAAACTACATCCCCCTCCGAGTTGGGCGACATATGGTCATCATGCACACAACCAGACCTAGGAGAGGGTCAGCTGCTTAGCCACACACCCACAGTCTTGCATCTTTATCGACTTCATCGATATACACCGTGTGGGTGGTAAAAAAATACGACGAACGGTACACGATGAATAAAACAAATTCAAAAACACCTTTATTTCTTAAGGACAAATCTTTTACAAGAGCCAGACTACTTCAAAGAAGGAGACACAATGACAATTATGCTACTTCAAAGAAGGGGACGTAACCTCCTTCGTTTAAAAGAAGAAAAAATGCCCCGACGGCCAGAGATAGCATTCTACAAAGCAAACGCGATGGCTATGAGCACCGAGATTGTTACAACAACTCCATGTGGCGCAGCATCAACCTATCATGACTGCCATGAGCACCAAGGATCCTAGGGGCTGCCACTATAGTAGCAGCGACACCGTGCAATCCTTGTCCTGACTGGAGGAGATAGTCACTAACCCTGAGAGACCAGCACAAAGGGAAAGTAGTATTGACTCGGCCTCGATGGCGGTGTCAGAAACCGTCCTAGGGTGCCTGCGTCAGCGGACATCTCCAGCTCCTCCCGTAGGATCGATCCTATACCTTGGCATCCAGATATCAAGACAGGCAGCACAAGAGCGCCAGATGATAACATGTTAGCGGAAAACCCACGACGTGGAAGGGTCTCGAGAAGGATGTGACATCTTGCTACAGTGCCAGAGCCAAGAGTCACACACTATACAAATAAAGGCAGAACAAATTCACACAAGGATAAATATATTAGACGTTCCCGAAAGCTTGACACTAGAGTAGCCAGTTTTGTGGCCAAGCCAGCACATCGTGGATTAATAGAGCAACAAGCGACATCAATAATCTCTCCCTTGCAGGTGTGAAGATGAAGGAATCTCAAAGCAGAAGAAACAGAGCCAAGGGAGCGTCTTATTGCGAGACTCAGAGGAAGGGGGACGCTGGCTTAAATAGAGGCATCCCCTCAACTACCCACGTCCGTGGCTACGGTGAACGCCGCTTTGATTGCCATGCACTTTATGGAGGAGCGAGTCTCACCGCCTTATCTCCGCTAGTGTTTCGCATGTTGCGCGTGGCTCTGTTAGAGGTAGGACGTCTTTTCAGGTTTTTTGTCTGCCACACATTAACTATGGATGGGAGAAGGAATTATGAAGTAGTCTTTTTAGTGCACCAGGTGGAGTCTACGACGGTTGAGATCTCCTGTGCTAGTGGATCTCACACTTGGGGGCTCACGTGCGCTCAAAGATCCTCATGCCCGGGGGCTCGCATGTGTCCAAGGATCTTCATGCTCTGGGCTCGCACACACTCGAAGACTCTCGTACTTGGGGGCTCTCCCAACTAGAGGCGTGAGCTCCTAGAGACCGGTGTCCTCAAGAACATGTAGGCTCGACGAACCTCATCCTCTCAAGCATCTAGGTGGATGATGACCTGGGTGGTTGAACGTCGACTTATTTGAAGATTCAAGACCACTCTCCTTCGAATTCATCACAGATTTCTTACCTCAGCCATGACCGTTTCCCAGCAAGGTCTCGATGACAACAGAAGACAAGATCGTGAAGCAAATTTTCAAAGGATTATTTTTCTTACAGGATATTTTTGGACCTTCGAGCTAAATATTATATTTACCTCGAGGCTCGAGAGCTATACCGTGTGGGTGCACCTTACACGAAAGAAGGAGATCAAAGGCTTTTTCGAAGACATTAAGGTTAAGCGAAGATGTTGAAGTTTTAAATTAAAGAAGAGCTCCTCCTAGATTGTCTTTTCAAAGATTTCTTCAACCAAGCTAAGAAGAGCTTGGGGGCTGCTGTCGGGATATGATCCCCAGGTACCCCGCAGTTGGGCTTATCAGACCAGACCAAGGGTAGGCCAAGACCAGTATTGACCGTTCGGTATGGCCCATGAACATGAGTTTGATTCTGATAAGGAAAGTTGAGTCCTTATCGGGTAGTTAAACTCCAGATATAGTTTCAAGAGATTTATTTATACCAGAACTCTTATAATTAAGGATTTAGCACCCAAGTTTGGTAGGTAATATAAGTTCTACTCGAGATAGAGTCATAGGTTGTTGGGCTCACCTCTTAAGTATATAAAAGAGGCGAGAACTCCTAGAGGCATCTAATCCAATCTAGTTTATTTACATCATATAGCCATCGAGCTCCACCATATTTTTCTTGCTTTCGATGCCTCAAACCTCCATAGCTTGATTGTGTCATATTGTAAGATCTACCATCATAGTACACAGCAAAACACTGGACGTAGGGCTATTATCTTCCGGGAGGCCTGAACTACTATAAACCTTGGCTCTTGTGTTTCAGAGTTGACCATCAGGTTCAAAGACGTTGTGCTTCCCTTACACATATCTAATCACCACCTCGGGTACCTCCTTAGATAGACTGATCGGTGATTCATTGACATAGAGCGAGAAGTCGATTAGCTATGCCTCACCATCAAACAATCCCAACTTGGGATGTGGCGCGCGGACCCTGGTGGCCTTGCTGAACGCTACCACATCGACCATCGCGCCTCTTGTTCACAAAGAGGCGAAAAGACGCGGGGCACCTAAGGCAACGGGAAGTGCTACATCACCACCTAAAAAGGTTGTTGTTGTCCCTCCCTGGCCAAAGAAGTCAGCCGTCCATGATCCATCAACGCTGACAAGATCTCCTGTCGTAGCACAGGCTATCGTTCTAGTAGTGGTACTAGCACCTGTAAGTGACTTGGCTTCTGCTTACTATCCTATTCCTGCCTTCCTATTGCTATCTTTGTACCTTGACAGGCTACGGCTGTTGTCACGATTGTGGATGATCACCTTGTTACCGCGGATCCTGCTATGAGCATGGTCGATCAGCCAATAGTGGACCCAATGGCTGATTCTCGCTCTGCATCGATGGCCTCTGTCCCAATGGTTGATCCTGCTGACGATTCGGGATCTATTGTTGCCGATGGTGGCCCAGGAGCTCCCTCCAATGGTCTTATCCAAGCTGCCATGCCATCGGCCATTGTTGAATCCACCGGGCTTTTATTGGTTAGCTCCTCTTATCTTCTGCTGTGTGTTCTCATCATTATGCTTATTACGATTTTCACACGCAGGACTTCGCTGAGATGTTCCCTTTCGATATCGAGGAACTGGTCGGTGATGCTTCGATTGCTCAAGCTGCCTCTATTGAAGCCATGACTATTTCTGATGACATCCACGTGGTCCAGGTCGATGTCCTACAACATCTTCAGGAGCCGATCAGTGCGCTTGTGACTGACTCAGGGCCGATCAGGGCAAGGCTTGCTGAGATAGAGGATCAGCTTCCCTTGGACCTGCTAGAGGACTTGTCCCCAAGTTTATACTTTGGAGTCTTCTGGATCCACTACCAACGCATTCAGTAGTAGCAAGCTAATCGTGCCGAGCGAAGACAGGGGTGCCAACAAGGTCCAACCGATAAGGAGGTCATCTTAACCAAGAAGGCTAATCTTGATGCCCTAATCGCCGAGCCTGCCGTGATTACCAATGAGATCACACAACTCCGCTCTAAGGAAGCTGACCTCCTTTCTCAGCTTGATGAAGTCCATGCTGACATCGCCTCACGCCAAAAGAGGCTGACGGAAATACTAGTGGAGGTTGATTCTCGAAGGCAGGAGCTGACCGATTATGCCAAGGACGCCCTCCATCATCACTAACACGTGAAGCGATGAGGATGACCTTAAAGAATTGGCCAACATTAATAGCGTTTGGGACCATGTTGTGGCTGCTCTTGTCGCCTTCCTTGGTGATCCTTGAATAGTTGTGTTCATTGAAGTTGTAGTCCTGAGATGATACCCTGAACTTTTTTTGTAATTCTTTAAGGCGACATTCTAAATGTCATCTATCTTGACTGTGATGCTTTGCTCTTTATTTTTTGGTCTAAAGGTGATACTCTCGGTATCGGCTATCCGATTATTTCTAAAGGCGATACTCCTAGTATCAGCTATTTGATGATTGCTCTGTTTCGCACGCATCAGTCTTCTAGCCGATTAGGCCTCGATCTAGACACTCGGATGGTATTTCTTTAGGTACTTGCCATTGAGTGCCTTCACAAACTCTTCTCCTTCTAACGTTTTTAAGATGTAACGTTGCTTGGTATGACTCGGCTTATCCGATAGGGACCTTCCCAATTAGAAGACCATTTGCCAAACCGATTATCCTTAGTTCCAATCGGTAGCATGAGTTTCCAAACCAGATCGTCTTCTTCAAATGTTTTGATTGATACTAATGTCTCGCCACCCTTGCCTTGTTCTCTTCTTCCTTTCTGAGCGCTTGAAGCTGATTTTGTGCCAAATCTTCTAACTCATAAGTCATTAGCCTATAGTAGTCATCGGTCGTTAACTCGTTCTAAAGAGCGAGACGTCTAGAGCCGATGTTCGTCTCCCACGGTAGCACAGCCTCATGCCCATAAACGAGCTGATAGGGTGGTACTTGAGTCGAACCATGACAAGCCATCCGATACGCCCATAGTGCATC
>KE372106.1:674042-685599 GCA_000418225.1 Zizania latifolia | reverse complement strand
GCCTTAGATCTATTAATCAATACATGTTTGGCGGAACTTACCTCTCACCGGAGATCGAAGCGATGCAGCCCCGCGAGAGAGCAAGGACTCGCCGGTGGCAAGTTTGGCGATGCGCCGAGAGATTGTTTTTGGTTGATTGTTCTGATCATAAACTAAGCCTAAACGCTACATATTTATAGTCCAGATGTCCTACATGGTTACGACTGTAACTAGTTTATCTTTATCTCCGTAACAAGATCTGTCTTCCTTTATACTGGCTTCTTCGTATCTTTATTCGATCACACGTGCGTATTGCAGTTGGGCTTCATTGACCGTGCTTTGACCGGAATTTTTGATTTCCCTTAATTGTGCCGAAACTGCATTGGGCCTGGGCCTTACCAAATCTTGCCGTTAACAACTATGCACGTAGGCTCCGATATCACTATTGGGTTATGGGGAGACTATGCTGGCGTTTAATTTCAAAAAATTACTCCGTTAGCCCAGAAACCATGCGTGTAATGGGATAATGGATCGTTAAATCGAGCCTCGAGACGCGCTCGGACAGTGGAAGTAGAGTCAATGAAGCGCGTCCTCGAGTTGTTCCTCTTGGCTCCGTTCATTTGTTAGCGATCCGGCGATGAAGATGACGTGATCCTACGATCCGACGATCTCCACGCAAGGAAGACGAGTAGCACTATTGGAGTAGTGCCTCTATGGTATCCACACGTCCGGAGACAGGATCACCTCGCGTCGGCGTGCTAGCACCACTCGCGAGATCCGGGGAGAGATCGCTACAACCGGTGTAGCTAGGAGAGAGGTGGCGGCTAGGGTTTGGTCAAACCAACATTAAGCTGTAGCCTTTTTGTGCTAGCCCCTCCTCTTCTTATATAGTGCCCTCTAATGGACCTTTAATTAGTATTAAAGTCCAACAGATCTAATCTGTTCGTCTGGACCCGAAACTTTCGGTCCTAACCAGAACTTCTGAAAATAATCTTCTGTATCGAATTTATTTCGATCCGAAACTTCCGGTCCTAACCAGAACTTCTGGCTCGTCCAGACTTCGCTTTCAGGCAGACCCGAAACTTCCGGTCCAATCGAAACTTCTGGCTCCTCCAGAAACCGAAACTGGGGCTAGCCCGAAACTTCTGATCCAACCGAAACTTCCAGATGTTCCAGAACCCAAAACTTCTGGCCTAAAGCCAGAACTTTCGGTTCTCCCAGAATTCTCTTGGGCACAATTCCATCACATACACCACCCTATCCACTAGCAAACCTTTCCTCGTCTCCTCAAACAACCTGTCAGCGATCACCAGACCGAAATTGGATGACTTGTAATCCCTTAGATATGCCCCTAAAGCTTCAATCTCCACCTTACCAACAGAAATAATCCTTGTAGGGCCTGCCAGCCACATTCTCCAATCTTCCAGCCGACTTGCTGATGGGTGATCTGAAATTCTCGCCATAGTTACAAATAGAAGAACTCCATTCTCTTGTTTGCATCTGAATGTAGAGTGTGATAGAAGCGAACAATTCACATATATTGGCCATCTGTTCCCTGAAGCACATGTATGTCTTTGGTGGTTCCTCCCTAGAGTAGAAGAACAGTCGGATGCTGAGGCATATGCCCAGGAAGGGTCGGTCCTTGCGGTGACTAGTGGCCATGGGCACGGTAATGGTTCACGGCAGCTTCCTGAGTGGCGGAGATCGACCAGACCAGAATCCCCAGCTCCTGCGATGGAGGAGGGAGGAGAGCTCGGTGGCGGAGGCGACCTGAGATGGTGCGAAAGGGCGCCAGCCACCGGTTGCAGGGCAGGGCGTGGCACCCGACTTCTGGAGGTGGGAGCAGCGTGCAGCGCTCTGGGGCTGGGCGCATCGCATGGGTAGCACGGTCGGTGCGCGCTGGTGGCTCGGCGGACGGGTGGCGCGGTTGACGCGCGCACATGGTTTGGCGGTTGGCGCAGTCGATGCACGTAGTCAGCATGGCGGTGGCGCGCGGCGTGGCAGGCGACGCTGTGTGGTGGGCGGCGACGCTCGGCGGCATGGGCGCGCTGGCACGGACTCGCGGGCACGTGGGCGCATGTGGGTGCCGGTGGCCGGCGAGGCTAGCGGCGCGTACAGCGAGGCGAAGGCGCAGCAAGGGAGTCCTTTGGGATCTTGCGACGATGGGGATGATGGCGCCGAAGCCGGAGGGGGCGAGGCCACGCTCGCCACGGAGGATGCGACCGAGGGCTCGCCGTCTTCATCGTCGTCCATGTCCAAGATGGTGGAGATGGAGGAGCTGGAGGAGTGGGTGGAATCCATGGTGGCAGGCAGCGGGAGTTGGGTGCGACCTTGCCCTCACGGCCCGTGAAGGTGCCCCGCACCACTTCTTCCGGCGGCGGCGGCGACCAGTCGAACTCCTCGGCGGCGAAAGCAGTGCGGTGGATTTGATGGATGTCGGCAGCCTGGGACAGGGCAAACTCCGATTGAACCACCTTTCCTTGCCTCGCCAGAGTGGATTTGAACCCACGCCGCCAGAAATCAAGGAGCACCGGGATTCATCAGATTTCCTCTTCTTCCCTTCCGGTAACCAAGCCTCCACCGCAGATTTCAAAGACAAGAGATCAGCTCGCTTCCGCTGCTCATATTTCAGGCACCTTGCATCCGATTCTTCCATCCGCTCGAGCAACAAATCGAATTTCTCTTTAATCTCCATCACTTTAGCAGAGAAAATTTCTTCCATTTCCATGAACAACGAGGCTCTGATACCATTTGTTAGCAACCAAAACCACAAACAATTTGAGAGCAACATATCACAGGCAAGAGAGAATGAAAATGAAAATCTCACACCGGAAAGCCCTCCAGCCGAGCCAGCCGCCGGTGTTCTTCCTTCTTGTTCGATGCCTCCTTACAGTGTTCATCCAGTAGCTATATATACTCACACATGTGCCGTCCAATTAGTTAAAGCCCCATAACCCACACAGCCCGATTAACTACAGTGTTCAACTGGATAGGATTCCTGACAGACACACCCGCAACTACATAACCTACACCCTCGCGCTGCTCTAGGTCTGCTTTCCATCTTCTATCTCCCTCGTCTCGCTTTCCGTCTCCAGCTCAATGGCGGAACAAAAAAATCGATTGTTTGGGGGCTAGGGTTTAGTGTGGGTTCAGTAATCTCGCGATGTGCGGGCATCGCTGAGAAGAATCTGCAATTCTTCTCGATGTTGGCGGTGTGGTTTGGCCTCGTTAGCACATTTTTAGGGCTCTATTGCGATTGTATGATGTGTTTAGTCTGGAAGAGTTTAACAGGCAGATGGAAGAATCAGACAGCAGAATAGACTCGAGTAATCGCAGTGGTCATAGGTATATGTGCTGGCTATGGCAATGGTTGGGGCTGAACTATGTGCGATTACCACCGGCTGAGGCAGATCAAACTTCCAACGAGATGGAGCTATCTAAACCCCTGATATAATTGTCACATATCTATATAGATTGAAATACGGATCCTGGAGTTTCATTTAGAGAAAGGAAACGTGATATTTTGTTTTGGTTTGCTTTCTTATTCTTGTAGATGTGTTGCCAAATTGCTGATGCTTGTGCAGAACTCACGAGAGCGTTAGACAGCCGATGTAATTGTAATTGCAACTCATTAGAGCAGCTTTATTCCGGTCTGACAGTTGGTACAAAGGAATATTCAGTTTTTTCTCTGCTCACTTGAGCTGTTGAGCATGGATTTTGTAATTGCAACTCATTTTAGTAGCCGAAAATGGAAAGTTGTTTTTGTTGAAGGCATTAGAGTTCTTGTCTGTGCTATTATGCGGTTTCTGGTGTGCATCTTTTTTAAGTCTGTTTTATTTTGGTTGCTCATGTCTTGAGTATCATAGTTTATCGTGCTTGCTCAGCTTCTTTCTGGTCATTTTTTCCTGCTTTATGTTTTTCATCTATTTTGCTTTTGCAGATATGTCTGATATTCAAGAGAAGGTTTATGATTCCTTGAAACAACTATGCAATATTGATGTCGTACCTTACACCTTGACCCTTGGTTATTCTTACTGGAGCGCATGTCAGTTTATCATCTAGGTCTCTGTAATCTGATTTCTGTTATGTTGTTGTAGTGTGTTACTTAGCCACAATTAATCACGTTTTTTTATCTATTCTTCTACAAAGTGTAGTATATGGTAAACTGGTCTTCCAAATAAAGTACTGCTTTTCAAATATTATGGCTTGCTAGCTGTGGATGCTGCTAATAATCCCTTCATATTTGTAGGACTTTATATTGGCAAAGCTATTTTACTGTGTTAATGCGCTGAATTTCATTTGTTGGATGCTCATCCCTTTTATTTCTTGTAGATCATATTCTGAAGCAAATCTTGCCTGCTGGAGTGGAGGTACCCTCTTCTTTTGAAACAATTGTTAAGTATACTAAACTTGGATGGTGCTTTCATTCTGTGGTTTGTTCCATTTTTTGTGTGACCTTATTACTAATAGTAATTTGTATGGTTCCTGCTAATGAAAATTTGACTTTAAATGAAAATCATAGTGGTATTTTCTTGCACCCCTCCTGCATATTGCTTTATTGAAGATTTGTGCTTCACACACTTACAAATGTTGAAGATATCGCTTCCTGTACTCATGTAGATGTTCAAGAGAGCTGCCAAAAGTATATAAATGACTCCTCTGATATAAGCACCACGACCAAAAGACGGCAAGAAACCTCAAATGAAGGTAATTACATTATTTGTAATGTCTTTACTACCTTGCAAGATGTTTATATTTTTTGTCTGAATTTAAGAAGCTTTTTTACTGTCTGATATATTTTTTTCAATGAAACTACTTTACACTTTTACCCTACTATATAATCGATGAATTATGAGATGGGTCACCTCTCAAAAAAATCTCAACTCATTTTTTAGTTTTATTAAATCTCAGTCGTTGTTTCGCTGCTGCTAATCTGGCCTACCCAAAACGTAATGAATTTCCTGCCACCGACTCGTACCCTGCCACCCCACATCCTCCTCTCGACCGTGTCCTCCTCCAGCCGCGTCCGGCCGGCGCCGCCATCCTGCTCGCCGCCGGTCGCCTCCACCCTCCAGCTCGCCTCCACCCGCCTCCGCCCTCCTCCACCCTCCTCCACCCACCCGTCTGCATTATATATGACGTTCTTTCAGATTAGAATACTTTGCTTCGGTGTTCTTAGGATCATGAAACACCGCCCTGCCTGCCTATCTTCAGATCGCAATGCTGCCTGCCTGTCGGTGTTCTCGCCACCACGTCCCAGTTCGTCGCATTTGAAGCGCATTGGAGCGGCTACTCGTCTTCTCTTGGGGATTTTTTTCTCCAGTGGAGCGGCGAGCGCAGGTGTGGGTCTCTGCTCCCTATCCCCCCGTCTCCCCTGGTCTCGCACCGTCGTTTGAGGATTTTAGGCTGTTAACCGGTGAATATCACAGATGCTGGCGCCAAGTGGCGGAGAGGAACGGCTGCAAATCCAGTAGACCCATACGTTGCCAGCCATCGCCATCGCTGGCGTCACCGCTCCCGTCAGATATTCTCTCCCATCTGTCGTTGTTTACTAGCAACTTGGACTCTTTGAGGGCAAAAGCCTGTAGGTTTCCATCCATCCCTTCCACTCCCGGCCGTCCTCCATCTCGCCTTTCCTATGTGCCGAGCGGTGGCGGCGACGTTGGACGTACATTGGCTGGTTTAATTAATCTGGCTCACCTAAGACGAGCTTAGTGTTGTTAACCAAGCTCTAATCATCTCCATTCCAAAACAAGGTTTTGTTCTGGTCAAATTTTGATATTGAATACGTAATGAGATCTGTTATGAAATAAATATGTTTTCATATTTTATTTGTTTGATATGTCATATGTTAATATGTTTACCCTTTGATGTCACTGAAGATAATTGACCTCCACATGGTTTTCGCGGTCGCCACTGCCCTTATTCAAGTGATCTAATCAATTTCTTTGCTTTCAAGTTTTAGAATGCAAACAAGATATGATCACCTAATTAGGAATTTAAGATGCACAAAAACTGATAAGAAAACTGAACCACTGTCTGATATGCATTTAGATTTTGGATGTGTCTGATAAGCATATCTCATGTTTGATAAAAAGTGCACTATTTTTTATGCCTTTCATTGTTTCAGGAAATGTAAGGATGACTCTGGAATTTCTTCATGGGACTGGAACTTGAGTGGTCAACATTCTACCTATCATGCCTTGTTCCCTAGGGCATGGACTGTTTATGATGGTAGGTCATTATGGAGATGTGGGAACACTTTTGCATCTTGTAATTGATAAAAAAAACTTATGTTTTCTACCAAGAGATCTATGCTTTATGCCAAACCAGCATGTGTGTTGATTACAGAATTAATAGATTTTCCAATGCACTATTATAAACTTGCTGATGACCTTTTCTGACTAGCCGCAAATATGTTTTGAGCTGAAGAATCTTATGAATTTCTCCATGTATGCAAGCGAACCAGATCTAGACCTTAAAATCTCATGTCGCCAGATATCACCATTTATTCCTCATGATTATAAAGATAGCAGACTTCCAACATCTGTTTTTGTGTACACTGTAAGTGACTTAACTTGTTTTTTGCTTGGTTAGCAGGTTCAGTGGGTGTATTTTGACTATTTTCCCCGTGTTTTTTTTTATTTCGTGTTTCCCGATAAGTATATTCCTTTAGATACATCATGGAAATTACAGGTTGATGGGTATTAATGACAATGATTGCTGGGATAAGGTTTGTGGAATAATGGGACTAACTGTGTGTCAGTTTAATTCTTGCTCGAATTTGATAACGCCTCAACAACATTTATGTTAAGAAACCTGTCCTGGCAACTTCAGACAACTTAAGACAGGGGGTTTATTATGGCCCTGTTTGGTAGGGCTCCGGCTCCAGCTTCTTTGCCCCGTGGAACCGGAGCCGAGCCAAACACGCCTAGCAGCATGCCGATCCGGACCAGAGTGCTTCAAAAAAATACACTGCGGCACTGGAGCGGGATTGAACCAGCTTCAGCTGCTCCACTCTAGAAAATTCAGCAAAATTACCCACAATTGCCATTGGGAGAAATTACCCGCACTGCCGTTGGGGAAAAACAGACCATCGCTGGTGGAAAAAATCACGCAGAGGTGCGGGCGTTCGCGGCGACCGGCGAGCACAAGGCGACCGGCGAGCGCGCGGCGTGGGAGAGAGGCACACGGCCAGGCTCGCAAGGCCCGAGCGGGCTCGTGAGGCGCGAGCGGGCTGCGAGGCGGCGCTCGGTCTGGCGGCGACACGCAGGCAAAGGGCGACCAGATCTAGTGGCGGCGCCCAGATTTCGGGCGGCGGTGACCACCATTGCTCCCAGCTCCACCGTGCCTTACCTCAGCACAGCATCTGGTCAGACATTCCTTACCTTCCTCCCCCTTTCTGCCTGTGACGCGGCCACTGCCAGCGACTCTCTTCTGCATGTTGCAGCCAACCTCCAATCCATCTCCTCCACCGGCAGCAAGCATGCAAAGCGAGCACCTTTTCCTCATCCAAGCCTCCTACCAAACAGCAAAGCAAGCCCGTTTTTCACTTCACAGTTCACATAGTAGTGTCTTTGTTTGATTAATTCACCAATCAACTGATGTGTCACATTATGTATGAAAACACTGATGTGTTGTGGCACATTTGTTACAAAGTTTGATCAAAATGGCAAGTTGAAGAGCTATTTGGGTGATCCATTTGCATTTCCTTGCATTAACTAGTTGCTTGCTAGTCTTGCCGTTCTGTTCTGCTTGTACCATGGTTTGGTTCCTGTAGTTTCCTGAGGTAATAACCTGCACTGAAATGAATATCAGTTACAAGATTTAATTTCTATCTCCTCTTGGATGTATGTTGTGATGCATGAAATTTCTATCAATGAGCTACACTTGGTTATCAAATATTGAATTCTCTAACTTCTTTTGTTCTGCATTAATGGAGAAACAAACTGGGTTATCATCTCGTACAGAGAATCAGAAATGGAACAATCTTTTGCATTGTTGGATTAGCTGGTTATTTTTTGATATTGTGATACCATTGATCCAGACATACTTTTATGTTACAGAGAGGGAATCAAAACGGTATGATGTTTTTTATTATCACTGCTCAGCAAGAGTGAGGCCATTGGTAAACCTCAGAGCCATTTGATTATGATTATGAAAAAGCTAAGGGATGAGAAACCTAAGATGTTTGGTTCTTCGGTTTTTGAATTCATAATACATCTATTAAACAAAATACACAAGGGTAATATTGTTCATTTACCCTCCACCCCTCTATTCTAGGATTTTTGGAGCAGCTCAGCTCAACCAAACATTTTCAGACCTACTCCAGTTCACACAAGATCCAGATCACACATGGATCTAGAGCTTCGATCTGGATCTCAGCATCTGGAGCTCTACCAAACAGGCTCTATGTGTCAAATGGTAGAGTTATATATACCTTTAACATCAAAAGAAGAGTTTTGATATGGTCAATTGGTCACTGTTAAAATATTATTTTTGGTGTAAAATTCTATGTCAATATTTCAGAATATAGTTATATAGAAAACTAGAAAAGCATCTAAGTACTTTGTGGATCATGCTATTTATTTTGGGAGTCGTGGATAAATAAATATTCTACTGACATTGGATATTAGAATTAAGTTTTTGTTTATATCTGGCATGAGCAGATGCTCTTAATCTTCTCAATCTGATAAAATTACATGACCATTCTTATTTGTGTTTTCTATGTTCATTATAGCTTGTGAACACTGGGAAAGACCGTGAGAAAGTTTCAAGAAAGCTAAATCAGTCCTAATTGCAAAGGTAAATCTCATGTTTTTCAAGGCGTTTGGTATTTTAAAGCTGCCTTTGTACATATCTCATACCTTCACTGTTTTCATGTTGATGTCTGAAAAAACCAAAATTTGAACCGCATTAATGTCCCAAACTCTTTATTTATGACAATGATACTGTCGTGTTTTGGCTATATTCTAAAAATGTGAATGCATTCTTGTATTTTGTATTATTACAGCCTTTCTCAGCCCAAATATCTCCTAAAGATACATGCTTGAGTGCAATTTTGCGTTTTGTTGTCAGAAGGAAATAATTTCTTCAATGTTGATGTTTCAGCTTCGGTTAGGAGCTTCTAAGAAATGCCCTTCGATTATAAGAAATTAGATGCCAGAGCACAGCAATGTGGCCCACGAATCTAAAAGGCACTGTGATGCTGTTAATGCTCATAATTCTCAATGTTTCAGGTAATACTGTAAAAGTTCATTGTAACTTGTAGCACATGACTATGGCTTTGTACTAACTCAGTGTTTTCAATAAGGATTCATACTTTATCATATTAATGCAATTGGCGCTCTTATTTCCTAAGGTGTGCCAGCTATTAGTTTAACTAGGACACTGAAAATTTATTGTTTTTAAATGCAAAATATAAAAATAGGTGCTTAATAACCATAAGTGTATATATGCTCATGGAACAATTTTATTCACTGTCACATGAGCATTTTGAACTTACCATCAGCATCAGACATAGTGTCTATACTGAAAGAAAAGAAGATTCAGCAAATTCACCTGATTAATTCAGATATTTACTATCTTTTGTTTTTTACTGTAATAGTAGCATGGACACACTAATAGTAATTAGAATTTGGGGCCTGTGGGGGGAGCCACCATACCTCTCACTACTGCAGAAACTAACATTAGTGTCAGGTCAAATACATGATGAGATGAGAAAGAAAAAAAGTCATGAAAGCTTTTCTAAAGAGAATATGTTTAAGAGATTTTGTATATAGGATTTGATTGTTTCTTGATGTCGGCGAGCCCGCGGCTGTTCACGAACAGTTTCACATTATCTCCGGCAAACCTCTTCTCTTCTCCTTCTTCATCTTCTCTACGCTCACCATAGTCATCGGCTTCTTCCCTGATGCTTCCCTTCTCTGCAATAAGGAGTAGCAAGTGTTAGATATTAAAAACAAGGCAACCGGTTAAAATGGTTAAGAAGAAGAAAAAAGGAAAAAAAATAAGAAGAGAGGGCAGTGAGCAGTGGCCTCGTAGGATGAGTGGTTTATATATATATGTAAGAGTAGCTATCAGTGTCAGTTCATAATAGAACTGACATTGATAGTGTCGATGCGACACACTGATAGTATCGATGCGACACTATCAGTGCCCGTTCTATTACAAACCAACACTGATAGTATCACTATCAGTAGCGGTTCGTGGCTACAACCGACACTAAAAGTTATATAACAGTGCCGGTTCCGTTCAAGTTTGAAAATTTTAACGACTTTCATTTTTTAAACCGACAGTGATATAGCTTTAGTGCTGGCTTAGAAATAATCGACACTACTATGACGCTACTTTTAAATGATTCTGTGGTAGTGTCTATTGATCAACGGCACTGATCTCACAGAACCACAATTAGTAATAACCCATCCATAACCATCCTAATTGCTAACCTACCAATGGTAGCCGCCACTCTGCCCGTGATCGATTTCCATCGTGGGCCTCGACCGCGACGGGCGTCGTCTCTTGGATCTGCCACGTCCTGAGAAACCAATGGACCATCTTCCATCCGTGATGGTCGCTGCTGCTGCTTAGCCGGCCGTCGATCATAATTCTGATTGACACCTCGCCAGCACAGGCACGCACCACATGCCAACGTACAGCTAAGCCTGCATTTTTACCGTGCAACCTGCTTCAGCTAGGCACGTTGAAACATGTGTTATTACGTACATGTAGGAGTCTAGGGTGTTTAGCATTGATCTATTCATGTTTTTTAGCTTCGCTCCGCGAATCGCTACTTAAACAGGTTTAGATCTTAATTTTTGGATCCGTAAAAAATATAGATCCACAATTTCGTTCCTTGTTTTTTATGGAGCACATGTGATTTGCGGATTCATTTTTTTAAACAGAACGTAGAGTTTAAGGTTATTTACCAACATGTCATTAATGAACGTACCCCTTTGTTTTGTTTTTTCATCAGACACAAACAGACGTAGATGCCAGGACGCAGGAGATAGAGGGGCATGGCGACACCATCTGCACGCGTGGCGACGGATGGGGGGGCGCCTGGCCAGGACGCGACGGCAGCGGGGCACACGCCTGGCCAGGGCGCGACGGCGGCAACGCTTCTACTTTTAGCACCTTGCTCTTCTGCAGCGACACGTCATGAAGACTCAGTAGTTGCTTGGTGAGCTAAGAATTGCATGCTTAGAATATCCAGGTCAAGAGTTAGTTTTAAGTTAGACTAGAGAGGAGCTAGGGGTATGCCGATCGATTCAGGCCATGGAACACTACGCTTCTGGCCCGCGGGCAGAGGAAGAAAAATCCCTTTCCATATCTGCGAGTCTCCAGAATCAAATTCGTCGAGGCGACATGAGGAGGAGGAGGGGTCGAATGGCTTTGGGAGGAGGAGGAGGCGGAGGCCGGAGAGGGGGCAGCAGGCCGGGGGTAGGTGAGGCGTGAGCAGCCAGGAGAGATTGAGAAATGGGCTGGGACCTTTAACAAAATACCAGAAAATGCAGGGACTTTTTCACAAAAACATGACGTGGAGGGCTGTGGTGTGAGCAAAGGGGAGCTGGTTTTA
>KE372106.1:644104-665622 GCA_000418225.1 Zizania latifolia | reverse complement strand
GGGCGTTCTCCTCACCTCTACCTACCCTTGTCCATGGCGATTTCTTTCTTCGATCTGTGGCTCTGGTTTGGTTGCATGGTCATGTTAGCTTATGCTTCACGTGCTAATCAGTTAATTGTTTATATCTCCCTTGAAAGGTGTCGCTGCAGTTTTGCTGGTCTAATCCAATAGCAGTTAGTATCATCCTTTACAAATGCTAAGGGAATAGAAGTAGAACTGTGGAGACAGGATGGGCTTCTTTCGACACAATTCCTAAAGCTGATGAGGTATGTGTCAGCTGATATTGTTTTATGTTATCCACTAGCATGTATGTGCTTGCTGTTTACTTTGAGATTGATTGACTAAAGTCATGCTTACGCATAGCTGAGATCGTCATGCAAATATATCACCACTCTCACCTATGCACTATAAAATACTTTGGCAATGTCTGTCTACTGCTTGCTACTGCAAAGATTCTTAATGTCTTAAATTATGTGCCTGCCTATTCATGGCATCGTTGCTGGCACATCTGTTGATGTGCTTGTTAAATCACTTTTTCTCCTGTGAATTTTCTTATGAAGAGATGTTGTTGCTGGTATTTTGCATTTGCATAGTTTGGGAATTATACATTGTGATTTTAAGCCTCGGAATGTTTTAGTAAGCAAGGAAAGACTTCTTAGAGCAAAGCTTTCAGATATAGGTATCAGTAAGCGCTTGCAGGAGGATATAACTTCTCTTAGCCACCATGGCAGTGGTACGGAAGTTTGAAGTTGCTTTTAGATATGCAATATGAGGAATTACTTTTTTTATGTTTTTATGGCACGCCCTCTTAGGTTCATTTTTTTAGCCATAGTAATGTTTGTTGTATTTTTGACTAGCAGTTTAATCCTTTTCAACTTACTGTAGGATTTGGAAGCTCTGGTTGGCAAGCACATGAACAGCTTTGTCATGATCATCAGACTTGAGCTATGGATTTAATTCGCTTGGGCTGCCTTATGCAATTCCCAGTCGTCATGGTCGTTCCCTGTCACATGAGGAGTCTACTCCTTTATGCAATTCCAAAACATTTTCCCCAACTAATAAGCAGGGGAAGCCTCATTCTGTTTGAGTTGCATTGCTGATGATACTAATATGCTTGGTAGTATGCAATAATAAGTCATTTGTTTTTTTGTGGTAGTACGCAATAATAAGTCATTTGTTTTTTGCAGGTGTTCATTGAAAGTGTTGCGGATAGAAATGAGTACGAGGTGGTAAGTAAAATTGCAAAAATAGTTGAACTCAGCAATTCATTCCTGCACCAGCACCCGCAAACCCTTCCTGCACTGCTTTTCTAAAAAGCTACCTTGCTCTTACTAATGTATATTCATGAGCATGCTCATACTAATTGGCTTATTAGTTTTTTTTTGCATTCTGTTTATCATCTTATTTGAAACTGCTATTCTCTTGGCCGGATAACACCCATGGAAAATTCATTGTTCCTTTAATTTATAAAAAGTGTTTTTTGACAAAGGTGGAAGGTTCGGAGAGGTTAGAAGAAGGTGATCAAGCTACTCAAATAAACCAATTCCTTTAGGGATATAGAACAGGAAGAACAACAAAGAAGAAATTTAGTGGCCTTTCCTTCTTAGGTTCCTGAATTCACTTGTCAGCATGAACTCATTATACATTCTTATATTTGTCATTGTTCTTCTTGTTGTTATGCTGTATTTTGCTGAGCAAGATGATACTCCTCAGATAAGACGAGCTCATGAGGAGTGAAACAAGCTTGGTAAACTTCTTGCACCAAGAGAGTGCTACCCACCAGGATATATAGTTCAAAGGTCAGATTTTAAATTTCCCACTGATGTAATTCCTGAAGGGACCTGATTTTATCAGCTCATTCTGATATTTGCTGTATCTATCGGCAATGATCAACTTTTGCCTTCTGCACTATAGCGCCTTCTGATCCTCTGTTTATTTGTTGGTTAGAACTGAAAAACTAGCTTCTACATGTGCATGACAGAAATGCATTTATTAGTTCAGTTGTAATTTAAACAGCTCTTTGAAAAATATTTTGTTGGCTTGCTATTGCCAAACTTTTGTACAACTGATACAATGTTAATAAAGCTTGTACATATCTGAGAATATTATAAATCAAAAATTATGATACAGTCTAATTATTTGCTTCAAGTTTAACATATTTATTGTTGATTTTTATCATAGCGTTAACACGGATACACTACTAGTGTCATTAATGAACGTACCCCTTCATTTTGTTTTTTCATCGGACACAAGCAAGCGTAGCAGATGCCAGGACGCAGGAGATAGAGGGGCTTGGCGACGCCATCTGCACGTGTGGCGACGGATTGGGGGGGCACCTGGCCAGGACACGGCGGCGGCGGGGCACGCCCCTGGCCAGGGCGCGGCAGCGGCAGCGCTTCTACTTTTAGCACCTTGCTCTTCTGCAGCGACACGTCATGAAGACTCAGTAGTTGCTTGGTGAGCTAAGAATTGCATGCTTAGAATATCCAGGTCAAGAGTTAGTTTTAAGTTAGACTAGAGAGGAGCTAGGGGTATGCCGATCGATTCAGGCCATGGAACACTACGCTTCTGGCCCGCGGGCAGAGGAAGAAAAATCCCTTTCCATATCTGCGAGTCTCCAGAATCAAATTCGTCGAGGCGACATGAGGAGGAGGAGGGGTCGAATGGCTTTGGGAGGAGGAGGAGGCGGAGGCCGGAGAGGGGGCAGCAGGCCGGGGGTAGGTGAGGCGTGAGCAGCCAGGAGAGATTGAGAAATGGGCTGGGACCTTTAACAAAATACCAGAAAATGCAGGGACTTTTTTGCAAAAACATGACGTGGAGGGCTGTGGTGTGAGCAAAGGGGAGCTGGTTTTATTCTATAAGATTTGTTTGGCAGCAACCAATAACGCAGTTGCAAAAAAAAAAAAAAAACTTTGGTTAATAAAAGATAATTTTGCCTGGGTTGCCCCTGCTCTGCACTTAAGGGACCAAACGCCACTGTATCTAGATGGACAGGAGCCAGCTGACCTGCATTTTTTATTTCCAGGTTCGTTTTGCTAGGGCTAAATCTAAAGTGCCAAGCCATACCCAGTTTGCAGAATATTCCTGCATTCTGACTTTTGAGTAGCAGAATTCTTTAATTACTGAATGAGGAGATGCATACATATTATTCAGTTTTCTTTCCCTCTTTGGCTTATGAAGAACAAATTACGTTTGCTGACCTTAACTCTAGAACTAGTAGCACTTTCTCTTCATTGAAATTATTATGTAGTGCTACTACATAAATATTTATAAACTATTAAAAATACAAAACATTATTATTGCGATATAATTACATTAATGTATGTCAACAAATAAAACATAATACAACTCAGGGGCAAAATAGTATATTCGTACTAAATTCCACCATTCGTGAATCTGGATTTACTCTGCAAGCCAAACAGGTGCAGGTACTCCACAGTGGAACAGCAACTTTACTCTAGATCTGATTCTAAGTGGATTCCGTGGAGTGGAGCAGATTTTGGTGGAGTGGAATAGTCATAAACAGGCTCTTAGTTAAAATTTACTCTCTCTATCTCATAATATTATAATGTAGAACCGAATTTGATATTTTCTACTACAACATATCTAGTCAGTATCACTGTTCAAATTCATTGTACTATAAAATGATGCCCTAAATTATAATATTATGAGACGGATAGAGTATTATTATTTTTAGGTCTGGTGTTTTGGTACAATAAATTATCGTACGGATGATTTTGATCGTGTCTAAACAAACTCACGATAACTTATTTATTTATATTTAATAGAGCATTTGTTTTTAGTTTTGCTTCGGATATTAAAGTGTTGGGACCGACTAGGGAAGTCTAAGGTTGCGACTAAACTGTAACTGCGACTGTGACTGATGTGTGGTGCTCTTATTAAACCGTGCCTAATTGCCGTCAGCTTAAGTGCCATCCCATACGGCTCTAATTGGAGATCTGCTAATCTGTCATGCATGGAAGATACAAAACAAGATAGAGTTTCGTTGTCGAACACCATGATGGTGTTATTCGAGGTGGAAAAACAATGTCAGTTTGCTTTTTTCCCTGCGTGCAACATTTTGTAGTTTTGTGACATGAACTTTGGATAAGCATTGAGAAAAAAGGGAAGGAATGAAGGAAAATCTGCCGAGTATGCTGTCGTTTATTATAATTTTGTTCGTCATAAATTCTGTCAGTATCAAGATTTAGATATATTTTGACTATCAATTTTAAAGCAAATTTAATATAAATAAGTATAACTGTAATATCATATTATAATAATAATTTATATTATAAATTTAATTATGTATATTGTTAGTTAAATATTGTATATTTAAAGTTAAAACTGGTAAGTATTTCTAGACAGAAAACACATGTACTAGTAAGGAATATACTTACTCTCGTTCACGTAAGTGATGACATGTGGTTTGTGGAGCACTCATGCTTACTCGACATGGATGCTGATTTTAACTTGTTTTCTAGACTACGATTTGACAGTCAGTTGGGATATAAACTAAATGGGTTATCTCTCCGAAGAAAAAAATAAACATATAAAATGGCTACCTGGCGGCGAACATCAGACCGACGACTCCTTTTGCTCAACTGTTCTAAACTGATGATTGTATGTGATGAACAAATGATTTAACTCTTTGATTGGCTAGTTTAAGAGTTTAAGTAAACAAATTTAATATTAAAAAGTTGATAAATAATTTTTATATAAAAGTTTTTAGAGAAAATATACCATTTAAGGTTTAAAATAGATGTCATATATATATCTCAAGCTAGAAAACATTACAAGTAAAAAATAAGGGTATGTTATGTTGAGATATAAATTTAAAAAATAGTTATGAGCTTTGTAAAATCTGCTATGAACTAACGAAAAAATAAATCGATCACTTTTATATGCTATGATGGGTAGTCATTACATAACTTTATAATTATATTCAATTATAGTAGGTCCAGAATCTATAAAATCTAAAACCGAGTGCTTTCATGAATCTAGTTAATAGGTTTGGTTTATATTTTAAAATATCAGATTAGAAACTTTCTAATCTAGTTGAAAAATCTTTACCAAAACACAAAACGCCTGAATAGGTTGCTTGTGTAACACCGCACGCAACCGTAGGATGAGATGAAACATCTAATATTTTTTCAAAGAACGTGCCTTTGTATTTTTCTATCAAAACACTGTAGTACCTTTTATGCTTGGCAATAATACATTACAGATTTAATTATCTATCCTACTATATAATTGATGAAGTTAAGTGTCCACATGGCTAGCACTCTATTCAATCTTAATATTTCATTCCCTTATATTAAATCTTAGCCTTTTGTTCTAATTTAATCTAATCTTCCTGATTCCAGCCCCCGCCTCTCCGCAGCCCGCGTCGCCCAGGCTCTCTCCTCTCACCGCCGCCACCCTATCTCTTCCTCTTTGGCTCCCCATGCTGCCCCACTGGGCGCTGTCCCGCCACCCCGCCGTGCCCCGTCGTGCCCGGCCACGCTCGATCTCGCTTGGCCACGCCCCACAGTGCTAGGCCACGCTTGGCCACGCCCCACAGTGCTAGGCCACGCTCGGCCTTGCCCCGCCGCGCCCCTACCCAAAGCCCTAACCGTTCCTCAAGCGTGCGAACAGGGCGACGCCGTCAGAGAGAAGCCCCATCAAACTCCTCTCCTCGTCGTGGTCTACTCTGTCGCCGTCTTCTTTCCTGTCCTGTTCAACAAGTGGGCTCTCACTCCAGGACTGGTTCGACGTGCTTTCCGCTCGTCCTCGTCGACCTACAGGTGCCGGTCAGGTTGGGGCGGCTTAGCCACCATCGCGTCCCTGCTACGCTTGTAGCTCCGGTCATCGTTGGCGCCGGCATCAGATCTCATCCCAGTCCCGGCCTGCTACCACACTGCAAGGTGAGCCTGATCTGGATCACGGAATTTTCATCGCGGATGTAGCTTTGTTGCCATTGCGTCGAGATGTCGATGAGTACATGATTTGCATGCACCGTGAACGTGCGGTGATTAATGATACTGTTTTGGTAATAGTGGAGATGCATCGAGATTATAATTGCCTGTGTCAAAGACTGTGACTTTATGCGAAGGGAGCTTTGAACACTGTAAGTCTGTAATGGCTTGGTTCTGCACGTGAATACTTGTGGTGCTACGCAATATAAATCATTACGCATATAGGAATGTAATACTGACATACTGTTAACGCATTTAGTGTTCTGGAAGAAGCATCCTGAGGTAGCACTTCATCTAACTATCACCATGTGTTACAAACCTCTGTTGTGAAGTTATTGATATGATAAGTTTTGTAGATATTTACTTTCTGAACATGTCGCTGCCTGTCAATTGTGCATAACTTCTTCTGCGCACAAGGATTTGAATATCAAGATTCAATCACATCTTGTTCCTTGGATCAAACAATAAAAAATAGTCCCTGTCCTTGACTACAAGATGATTTGCCTTTGTGGGGTATGTATTCTTTTTTATTATTCCTATTATATCTCAATGATCTTCTGTAGGCTAATCATTTTTGACTTAACAGATTTTGTTGGAGAGGCAGATAGAAACAATGATAACAAATATTTCCTTTTCACTCACAAGAATATCATCATCAGAAGCCGCATAAGCACTGAACAGTGAGAATGCAATCAGAATCTATACATATGGTTAGGTTTATTTTTGACTGCAAATTTATGCTTTTGTTCAGTTTTCTGGGCACTGTCAATTATGGGTGAGATTACAACAGCAGATAACTTATTGGAATCACTGAGGTCAAGGTCAGATATGTTAAAGCTTCTATTTCAGGAAATATAAGATTGTTTTTAATTAGTAAATAATGCTACAATAACCATTAACCTTGCAGAGTTAATTTAATGGACACAAAGAGACAGCAGGTGATGCAAAAGGCAATCCAGGTATGCTAAAGTTTTTTTTGCATGTTCAACTGTTCAAGTACAAAGGGAGAAGCAATATATGCACTCATTCACTGTGAAGTACATTTCAACACTTGTCTTCAATTTCTGAAAACTCAAAATTCAGTTATGGTACCTTGATATCGACTAGCACACTGTATGCTCCTTTATGGTATTACTCTTACCTGTGCACCGATTTTCTGATGTGTTACTTTTCTGTAGTTATTTATTCATTGTTTATAATTTATTTCTGTAGATGATTGGTGCATCAGATGAGCAAGTGCATGTCTTCATTGAAGTTTGGTATACTGTGCTAATAAATGCAGGAAATATTTCTAATGGTACATGTTTATTTAGTCTTCATTATTGTACAATTGAACTATGGTTTTGTTGCTCCTCTAGGAGCTAATTCAATTTGGATGGTACACAGCAATTGAGGTACTCGGCGAACAAACTCAGAGACAAGAGGGCGCACCTTTCTTGTGGCGCTTACTGGTATGTCTTTACCATATTTTCCATTGCACTTTATCTTCTCACTAATGTTTCCTAACTGACCTGGTAAAGTTTTCAAACCATAACTTGTAAAAATCTGTTGAATAACTCTGGAGTATTGACATGCAATTTGTGTCGCTATAAATAATATATGATTGCTTACACATAGCATTTTTTATGCTAATCTATTTTCAGATAAGCTGGTTGTTGTGCCACGGCAAAATAGAAATCTTTGCGTCAATTTGTACCATTTGTAGAGACACATGACGCTCCTCTTAGCATATAAACAGAATTCTACATGATATTTGATATTACTGTGCATCTCTATCGAGTATCTCTATACTCTGACTGATATCTCCATGCCAAACGCAACATTTAGTGAACAATCCGAGGAATTTCAAAGATGACCTTCTGTCCATTTTGTCTCATCTTGGTCTCATTGCTATTCATACCAGACCCTGTTCTGTATACAGCTGCCCTCGCAGTTTATGGCTTTAAACAAATCAAGCAAAACAGTTGCTTGATTGTTAGATAATTTGTTCATTTTCATATAAATCTGTCGCCCTCTGCAGTTAACTTCTAGCCAATACTGTTTAATGGACGTTTGACATCGCAATAATCAATTGTTGTCTGTTTTTTCTTAATTGAGCTAATTTAAAACTTCTTTTATAGGTTGATTCCTTGTTTAGATCTAGCATACCTGGTATCTTTGCTATTGGAGATGTAGCAGCTTTCCCCCTAAAGGTAAGTTACTCACTGTATTTATAATTTATCTTACTACTATGAAGAATGGGATCCTGGAATATAATTCTGTCAAACTCTTTGGTAGATGTATGATATTGTATGCATGCCAAACATACACTTTAAATCTCTTTGTAAGTTGCAACAAATGTTAAATCTCTGGTGCTGTCTCTGAAATCCTGAAGTACTTAAAAGTATGAAGAGAAGACCAAGCAGTCATATTCTCATTAACTTGTATGACAGCTTGATAATATATTTCCATAAGTCCTTTGATGTTTCATCTGTATTTAAGTTAACCTTCTATCAAATGCATGAGTCTGCATTGAATTTAACAAAATGCTTAGCACAAACTGTGCAGAAGACTTTCAGTGATTTTGAAGAAGCTGTTGAAAAGGATGCAACAAAAATATTCATATTGATAGGACAGTGCATCCTTTGACGAGCTACGTAATTAATTACGTTAAATTGGTCAACTATCAAACCACAATCACAGAACTGCCATAGCATGCCTACCATATAGCATGCATATCTTATTCAACATAAACCATACTCCAATTCTCCAAATAAGCATACCCTTGACCTTGAGTATTCATCCACTATACTGCAGCAGCTCCCTGGCAAGCTGTTGCTGTTCAGCCTTGGTCACATCTTCAGGCAATCTGGAAGTTAAAATGTGTAGAGTGTAAAATGGTATAAACTTGGCAGATGAAACAGAACAAGCTAACAATTAGAAATGTCTTACCCCAAGCCGCTTCTTTGTGTGTTCAAGCAAGAACTGTGGGCCCTGTTTGGTTTCTGCCTAAGCATCAATTTTGTTCACTTCCTGTAACATGTCAATTTGTGTCAATATCTTCTCAGCAAAGAGTTGACAAGAAGATTGATCTGAACTACACTAGGCATTCTTGGCAGAAGTCTCCCAAACAATGCCAATAAAAAAACATAGGCCGCCGCTAAACGTAGTATTAACATATGGTGTGATCTCATGTTCTCACGTATCATCATTCTGAATTACCTCGATGAATTTCTCAAGGTTGGGTTGGCCCTCAGTGATATCGTAAGTCTTTATATCAGAAAAGAATATATGAAACCTTTCAATAAATGGAACGTATGCAATGTCCACCTGGAAAGAAAGTAAGCAGGAGTGTCAAGCACTTTGTTTTAAAAAACTTTCTTATAGAGAAATTTAAAAGAAAAGTCTAAGGGAAATAATTTCTAGAGTAGAATGGCATACCAGACTGAACTGGCCAAGGAAGAAGGGGGCATCGTTGAACTTTGCCTGAGCAGCTTCTACTTTGTCAAGAGCAGCAACTGATGAAGATGTTACATTAGCAAGCAGGGTGTCGGGCATGAGTTTGTTCATTAGTCAATACTTCATCTGTAATGACCTTTAAATCGTTGTATTCAATTTTTTGTTCCAGGTAAAACTGGTTCAGATAAACAAAATAATACAAGAAGCATATTTAATTCACACATAACTCTGAATAGAATATTTTTGAAGTTAATTTAACTAACTAAAAAAAATTGTTTCAAGTTCAACACATTTATTGTTTTTTGATTTTTACCGCTGCGTAGCACGGACACACTACTAGTAGTCATAATTTAAGTTATCCTAAAGATAGCTAGACTTATTCGGTAGCTTAAAATTATGAAAAATATTTAATGAGTATTTAGATAGTGAAAATCTCGAGAAGCTAAACTTCTGAATAGTAGTTTATTTATAGATTTTATAGTTATTGGGGGAAAATAATCCCATCATGTTCATAGACTAAATGTTTTGCCTCAACAGGACTCCGAAGCCAAGTGCGAAGCGGTCAGGGCTTCGAAGGCCAAGGGCTCCCGAACGAAGGTAGTCCGAAGGCTCGACAATGGTGCGAAGCGTCGTGAAGAGCCACCTTCCCATCGGCCGCATCCTGGTTTAGAGGGTCACCGCCATCATCGACATGACATTTGCTTTCTAAGTATTTTTACACGAGAGTTTACTATTTTGCCCCTATTAAGTTTTGTGAATAGTGTCGGCAATGCCAGTTGTAACTATAGGGTAAATTGATACTATCCTGTTGAACTTTGCCTATAAATACCTTCTCTTTACTGATGAGGAGGGGGACACGAACTGTTCCACCTAACAGGAATACACATACCTCGAATGTACGGTATTACTCCTTTCGGAGGCCTAGATTTGAGCTTCATCATCTAGTTTAAACCTTAAGCCCTTCGACGCTGTTGGTGAAGTTTTTGGCTACACACGTGGTCTGAGAGATCTGCTTAACTCTAGTGCTGGTCCTAAATTTGCGGTTCGTGGCGTGCCAATCAGTTTGATCCTGCAACTGATAAGATAGACAAAAGAACATAAGCAGTAACGCCTATCGGCTATCGAGCCAATGGTTTCAACGTGTATCTGACTATCTATTAAATGAAACATAATGATAACACGGTAGAAATCACATGACATGACATATCAGAGGTATAATATAAAAAATAAATCTACTCTATGATCTATCGGGGTAAAATCATCGGCTTGAACCATCCGATAATCCTGGAGTAGTATCGGGTCCGATATCTGGATGTAAAAATAAGATAATAACGCTAGGCCGATATAGACTGCCCGATTCCGCTATCCGATACAACGATAAACACGTTGAAAGATAACCTATCGGCTTATACTCTGATAGAATCTGGCTGTAGCATACCCGATCAGTTTTCGCATTATTATTCACTATGACAGCAAGATTGGACCGAACCAAGACATTCGCTAAGTCATAGCAAACTACAGTAATAAACAGATCAGAAAATACTTCATCCAGATGAACGATACGTGACATGAATCAAATACATAAACTAAGATGTCGAACTAAACCAATGAAGCCTCAAATTAATATATTTGATCTAAACCACGCACCTGATATAGCATGACTGATAAATAGACCAAGATGTCGGACCTAACCGATGAAGCCTTAGATCTACTAATCAATACATGTTTGGCGGAACTTACCTCTCGCTAGAGATCGGAGCGATGCAGCCCCGCGAGAGAGCAAGGACTCGCCGGTGGCAAGTTTGGCGATGCGTCGAGAGTTTGTTGTGTTGGTTGATTTTTTAAACTAAGCCTAAATGTTACATATTTATAGTCCAGATGTCCTACATGGATACGACTGCAATTGATTTATCTTTATCTCCACAATAAAATCTATCTTCCCTTTTTATTGGCTTCTTCGTATCCTTATCCGATCACACGTGCGTATTGCAGTTGGGCTTCATTGACCGTGCTTTGACCAGACTCCTTGACTTCCGTCAATTGTGCCAAAACTGCATTGGGCTTGGGTCTTACCAAATTTTGCCGTTAACACATGCCTCCCATTTTCGGAGTGTGGGTATAACCCGATGCTTCGAAATTACAATTTTACCAATGCTAATCCCTGCCAAACGTCGCATCATGGGCATATCTGCAGAAAACCTTTCGTATTCCAGTACCTTTTAGCCCATCTTTCCGAAGCATTGCATCCTCATAAATAATAGTCGCGACCCTTTCCATTCTTTCTTCAAGCTCTCGCTTCTTCTCTTTAATTTCTCTGACCATGGAAGATTGTGATGAATGTTGCCTAGCTCGACGCATCTACTCTTCGCGTGGAGACGTCGGACCAGGCTTCATTCCACACAAACCTTAAAACGGTATGTCCCGGCGCTTTGAAGTTCCAACCCTATCAACACCATTCTTTGTCCCATGTTGATTCATGGGTCCCACCAAATCTGCAGAAATTTCTCTAACCCAATTTTCGAAGCTTCAGGCTTGTCCTATAAAAATCACCAGGCGGTTCTTCATCTTCTTACAAATTTTGCCGTTAACAGACGCTCATTGAACCTGTTGCGTAGTAGATTATTATGCTAACAGTTGGCGTCGTCCATAGGGAGCCTAGTTCTAAGCTACCTTTACCACCAACCTTCGAACCATGCCTTCGAAGAAAAGCAAGAACGTAGCTCCTACCCGAAAGTCCCCTGGAGTCTTGCAGGCCTTGCCGCGCTCAGAGGACCCCCCTCAGGAATCAGGCGTGTGGGACCTACCTAACCTAGAGGGCCTCCCGGCCTTGGGCGGTGGATCAAGGGCTGCGGAGCTCACCACAGGCCCCCCTGTAGTCGACACCGTCTTAAGGACCGAGGAGCACACCTCGGTCCCCCCTCCGGCGAACGATGTCCCTAGACCAGTGGGCCCGACTGAGGCCCCCCTTGTGGCTGCCCCGTTAGGAGCAACGGGGACCCAGTGTTTGGACCCTCTGCCGCCCTCGAGAGCGCTGCGAACTGACTTCATTCGGTCACAAGATCTAGGAGTATACTCCAGGGGCAGCGGAGCCTCGGACGATGCGCAGGCCTCTGAGCTGGCCTTGCTGAAGGCAGAAGTCATGAGGTGGTGACAGAACACGGCCAGCCAGGCGCGCACCCCCGAAGACCCTCCGAGGACGCTGACCATCATCACCGTGAGCGATCACGGTGAGAAGGAACCCTAGGAGCGGAGGCAGAACGTCTCCTTCGACGAAGGGTCACCGCTGCATCTAGATTTGCAGATGGTCCGCTTCTACTTGAAGTTCCGGGCAGCGAAGTTACCCAAGTACTCCGAGGATTCGGACCCTAGTGAATTCACGCACTGCTACACCCTCGCAATCGAGGCTAGCGAAGGCGAGAGAGATACCATGGCAAAATGCTTCCCGTTGGCCCTTGAAGGCATAGCCTTTCGGTGGTTCTAGTCCCTGAAGCCCGGCTCCGTGAGGTCATGGGAGCACCTGCGAAAGAAATTCATGAATAATTTTCAAGGGACCTACGTAGCACCATGTCCATCGAGAGCCTGTTTCAAGTGAAGCAGCAACTTGGAGAGATGCTGTGGCAATATTTCCAGCGTTTCACTTTTACGAAGTCCCAGATCAAGGGACTCCCCACATCCTCGGTGGTCGATGCTGCCCGTGAAGGCGTCACCAACCTAGGCCTACTCAATAAGCTTCACAGGAAGCCCATATCGTCGGTGGCCCAGCTCATGACGTACTTTGAAGAGTACGCCTGCTCAGAAGAAGGGCAGCTCAAAAGGAGTACCGCCATCGTTCAAGTTCAAGTCCCGAAGGTATGAGCTCTGAGCCCCCCACAGCCGACATACGTAGACCACCGGCCTTTAGAGTTAAGACGAAGCAGGAAGCATCTCCGTAGCGAAGTGCTAAATATCATCGGGCCGAGGGCTCCAAAGTTCCAGCAAGGCCAAGGCCGAGGCCAAGGGGACGGAGCGAGGACGCCAGCAGGGCCCTCCGCCCCAGGTCAAACCTACTTCTGCAACGTCCACGGTGAGAACTGAGGCCACAGTACCGATACTTGCAAGACTATACTGGCCCTACGAGGGGATTACCTCGAGTGGACTACTGGTCGAGAGACAACGGATCGAGCACCCGAAGCCGCCCACCCAGAGCATGTCTAGGCCATAGGCCGTGCCTATGTCGGTGAAGCCCCTCCTCGAGTCCCTGTGGAAAATTTAATACTCCCGCCAAAGGTCAAAGATGCATCCGGTCTGTAGAAGCGGGTAGTACTCCCCATTTCTGGTGGTGGAGCCCTCGGGAACTTGTCCAAACGTCAGAGGCGTGAATATGTACATGAAGTCGGACATATTGGGACCTCGGCATCAGCCTCTGCAATGCCGGAGTGGGCCCATGTGCCAATCTCCTTCATAGCCGAAGACGCTGTTGGGGTCAAGTTCCCACACGCAGACCCCCTCGTCATCTCCACCGACATCACTGGAACCGAGGTACGACGCGTGCTCATTGATGGAGGCAGCTCGGCAGATATTATCTTCATCCACGCCTTCGATCAGCTATGCATCCCTCGAAAGCACCTCCTTTCGGTAGCTAGGTCCCTGTAGGGCTTCACTGGACCACCCCTCGAAGCAATAGGCCAGATCGGCCTCGAAGTCAGCTTTGGCGAAGGTGACCTTGCGCGATCGGAGGAAGTCATCTTAGACATCGTCAACGCCCCCTACGCCTACAACGCTATCCTTGGAAGGGGTGCGCTAAATCAATTCGAAGCCATAGCGCACCACAACTACCTCTGCATGAAGTTGCCCACGCAGGGGGAGTTCTCACTGTGCTGGGCAATCAAAGTGTAGCACGAAGGGTGGAGTATGACCACGCTGCCCCCTTCGAATCTCGCCAAGTACACACTGTACAGCTCCGGCCCAAAGTAATAAGCCAACCCCCCGAATTCGTGAAGGGGCCTGCGCTCAAGCTCCGTCCATACGGAGAGGTTGTGACCAGGATACTCATCGAATGGGGGCTCGAGTACCCTATTCAGTTCGAAGAAGAATTGATTGCAGAAGATATGGCTTCGTTGGAGGGGATAATTCAAAGCAACCTCGACATCTTTGCTTGGACGAACGAAGATATCCTGGGGATTGACCGGAGCATCATCGAGCACACCCTGCTAGTGAACCCTAGGATGAGGCCAGTGTGCCAGGAGCTGCGGAAGTTATCAGCCGAGCGTGCAAGTCTGGCCAAGACTGAAGTAGAGAAGCTACTTCAGGCAGGGATCATATGGGAGGTCAGCCACAAGGAGTGGCTGTCGAACCCTATTTTTGTAAGAAAAAAGAACACGGGAAAATAGCGTATATATATTAACTTCACTTTGCTAAATAAAGCATGCCCCTGTGACCCGTACCTCATGCCTCGTATTGACCAGCTCATTGACTCCACTGCCAGCTTCGAGCTGCTAAGCTTCCTCAGTGCCTACTCTAGGTATCATCAAGTGTGGTTAAAATGTGAAGATGAGGAAAATACTAGCTTCGTTACTCCCTCCAGAGTCTATTGCTATGTACGAATGCCCTTCGACTTAAGAAATGCCGGGGCAACTTTTCCTAGGCTAATTGCTAAGGCCCTAGGCCACCAAATAGGAAGGAGTGTCGAGGCCTATATAGACGACATTGTAATAAAAAGTACAAAAAAGTGCGAGCATAGCGTAGACTTGGTGGAGACTTTCGAAAGCCTGTAAAGGGTAGGGGTCCGACTGAATCCTGAGAAATGTGTCTTCGGAGCCCGGCCCGGTAAGCTTATAGGGTACCTGGTTTTGAGTCAAGGTATCGAAGCTAGCCCCACCCAAATTAGCGCACTACAACGCATGGCTCTGCCTAAAAATTTAAAACAGGTTTAGAAGCTTGCAGGTCGTCTCGCAGCTCTCAGTAGGTTCCTCACACGCTCCGCTGAACGGAGCTTGCCAATCTTCAAAGCGCTAAAGGGCTCTGAGGACTTCGCGTGGACTCTAGAATCCCAGAAGAGCTTGGATGACATCAAGGAGTACCTTGCTGGCCTAGCGACCCTCACAACACCGCTTTCGGATGAAGGACTATTGTTGTATCTCACAACTTCGGCCTCCGCTATCAGCGCGGTCCTCATGCGTGAAGCCAACTTCGAAGGGAAGTTGGTGCAGAGGCCGATCTATTTTATTTCTGAAGCTGTATCCGGGGCAAAAACAAGATACACGGAGCTTGAAAAAATCACGTACTCCTTAATCATGGCTTCGAGGAAGCTCCAACATTATTTTCTCACACATAATATTATTGTGCCAACGTCATACCCCTTGGAGACATGCTTCGAAATAAAGACTCCACCGGAAGAATAGGGAAGTGGGTTGTCGAGCTTGCCCCCTTCGGTATAGATTTTATCGCTCGCACCATGATCAAGTCCCAAGTAATCACGGACTTCGTTGCGGAGTGGACACCTGCGGCAAGCTGGACCCTCGAAGCACCGAGTGAAGGTATATGGACTATCTATTCAGACGGAGCCTATCAGGCCTCCGGCACTAGTGCTAGAGTTGTAATAATTTCACCCTTTGATCAGAAGGCCTTATACTCTATAAGACTAAATTTTAAAGCTACAAATAATGTGGTTGAGTATGAAGGTATTTTGTTAGGTCTCCGATAGGCACGAGCCCTAGGCGCTGCCCGGGTACTTATAAAAACGGATTCCATGGTTATCGCAGGGCAAGTAGACAAGAGCTTCTAGGCTCGGCATCCAGACCTCGCCTAGTATTTGGCCGAGGTGCGCAAGGCAGATCTCGTGTTCAAAGGGATCTCTATCAGAAGCATTCCGAGGGGTGAAAACTAGTAAACTGATGCCCTTGCCAAAGCAGAGGCTAGAGGTCAAGAGCTCCCCACTAGAGCGTTCTACGAGGGGCCGTCTACTCCAGTAGCAGAGAGGCTAGAATCAACCAAGATACTCTGTGTACAAGCGGACGACTAGTGTAGCCCTATCATGGTCATGCTCCAAAACGAATAAATTCTACCTGAAGGTCCTGAGCCCACAAGGCTGCAGCACAGGGTCTGCAACTACCACCTCATCGATGGCCTGTTGTACAAATCTAGCATTTGTTTGCCCTTGTTACGCTGCATTCCAAAGAGCGAAGGGCAGGACATACTTCGAGGGATTCACGAAGGTCTGTGTGGAAGTCATCTCGCATCACGGGCACTTACAGGGAAAACACTCCGACAGGGCCTCTATTGGCCCACTATAATGGCCGATACTGAAGCCCTGGTTCACACGTGTCAAGGCTGCCCGTGGATGGGTAGGCGAAGTCATCGTTAGGCGAAGTCATCGTCCGCCCACATCGCTATATGTCATCACTCCGGTGTGGCCCCTAGCCCGGTGGAGCATGGATTTGATCGGAGCATTTCCATAGACAAAAGGGAACTTAAAGTTCACAGTGGTAGCAGTTGAGTACTTCTCGAAGTGGGTCGAGGCCGAACCCTTGACTGCAATAACTTTGAAGAACATCTAGAGGTTCTTTTGGTAGAAAATAATTTGCAGATTCGGAGTACCCAAGCATCTCACAATCGATAATGAAACTCAGTTTGATATGGAGCCCTTCAAAGAATTCTGCGAAGGCCTCGGCATCGAATTATGCTTTGACGTGGTTAGGCATTCGCAATCTAACGGAGCAGTCAAAAGAGCCAACGATAATATTTTGTCAGGCCTCAACCGCTGGATTGTGGGCCTCATCAAGGGACTATGGGTCGAGGAATTGCCAAAATTTTATGGTCCATTCGAACCGCCCAAGCACGGTCCACAGGCTTCACTCTATTTTGACTACTGTTCGACGATGAGGCAATGATCCCTACAGAGCTGAAGGGGAGCTCACTGCGGACATTGCTCCTGAAAGATAGCAATGAACAAGAGGTTTCGCTTGATCTCACCAAAGAAACAAGGCTTCGAGCTATAGCTAACTTGACAAAGTATCAAGACCAGATGAAGTCATGGTACGACCCTAAGGTAAAGCTCAACGTCTTGCAGCCTAGGCATCTTGTACTTCAAAGTGTCCTAACACCCGGCAAGTTGAGCAACAAATGGGAAGGGCCATACATTGTGCTTCGCTCAAACCGGCCAGGCTCATTCAGGCTGTTCATTCTCGAAGGAAAAGAATTGAAACATACCTGCCACGCGGAGCACCTCCGGCGATCCTACGCTTAGTTCTTTGCTTAACCAATGTTGCGAAGGCCACTTCAAATAAAGCGCCCTGAGGGCACATTTCGCAACAACGCAATCCATGGCCCCCGGGGTCAAGGTTCGCATTCAATCTACCCTCAAGCGTATTGTCGTGGCGATGAACACATCACAACGATAGTAAGGCATAGATGGTTAGGTAATATGCGTACCCATTTCCTCTACCCGAGGCCCCGACTCGGCTCGAGACAAATAAAGTCTAACATACGTAAGAGTGCACTGCACTCTGGTGTGAAGCCCTAGGTCCAATATTCGAGAGTCGCTCCCTGAATATGGCTAACGGCACTGACTTTAGGCTCCATTGCGGATCCTAAAAAAATTCGGTGTGATCCGCTCTACCTTTACCGCTGCAAAGCGCCCCCAGGGCCCGCTGCGGTAAAAAACAAGGGATTCCAAACTAGCAGCTCAAAGCATTCACGAAGGTCTAAAATGACCAATCATTCGAAGAACATATTTCAAAAGTGAACCTATATCCGCGCAACTACAAGTAATGCGCGAAGCCCATCGACGCCACATTAAAAATTACCCATACCATGCATTCACCAAAATATCATACCCGCCATGAGCAAGGGGGGAGCAAGGACTACGCATGCGTTTAGAGTGTGCTTTGATATAAGTTCGATACATAACAGACTGAGTCTTACTTCTAATAAAACAATGTGTTAAAACATACTTTTATTCACGAATGATCTAAACTATAGTACTAAGTCAGGTACACTTCGGCCATGAGCCATTGTCCGCATACGAATTATAAATACAAAGCAATGCTCTAAGCACAATACCAACGAATCACGAAAAAGCTATATCTAACCCAAGGAGAAATCGGAAGCCCCTTCGACCTCGTTGGTCCGGAAAGGGCAGGTTCCAAGAACTTCCTCCAGGTCCCTAACCTCGAGGATTCGAAGGAGGTGGGGCCTTAGTCTTCGATCGGTTCTTGCATTTCAAGGCTTTCCAAACCTTCCGTTCCTCATGAAGCTCCACCCATGAAAGGAGCCTGAGCTGGTCTGGCAGACCATGGTCTTCATTTTCCCAATCAATCGACTCCAACGACGAGGATATGGAAACGATGGGCTCCTTTTTTATCAAAATGAGTAATTCGTTGGCTACTTTGGGCACTATTCTACCTAGATAATCATGAGGAAGTCTAAAACGAGCATGACCCTCGGCCCTAGCGGCTTCAAAAATTACCCACTGACGCCGAAGCTCTTTGCTAGCCTCGAGTATTTCGACTTCAAGGTTAGGGTCCGTAGTCAAGCCCTAGCAAAATTCCAAAAGTATTGCTTCCATTAATAAGCAAGGTCGGGCTACATCAGGAAATTACATGAAAAGCCCTAAGAGACTACACCTCAGAGGGAGTGATAGGGGGTTGTCCGAAGGCTTCCGAGGCAAGGCCGTCTACTGCGCATGATGACGACGGGCTTCATTCATCATTTCTTGCATCGCAGGTCGCCCTTGTTTTTCCAAGCCCCTTGAAATGACTTCCATGCGGCGGAAACTTCTAGAGTAGGCGCTAGGAGCCTAGCCCCACCGAAGTTAATAGTAGTAGCCCCTGTTGCCGCACTAATGTGATTGCATCTAGTATCTTGAAGGTGGTGAAGGACGCCTTGAGCTGTGACCCTCTCGAAAACCTCTCCAAAGGTCACCATGCTGGCCTCGGCCATTCGAGCTGTAGCGCGAAGGTATTTTAGGCGACGAGTCAGGGGTTTGGCCGCCGTGATGGTTTCATCCGTCACCTTAACATCTTCGGCTCGCTTAGCCTTTAGTCTAGCTTCCGAAGCTGTTAGGGCCGCATTCGCTTCGTGAAGTGTTGATGCTTCAGCCTCTAGAGTTGCCTTCTCCGCTCAAAGCCTCTGGGCATCGGTTTCTAGAGCATTTCTGGCTATCCGGAGGTCATTGGCCTCGGCCTCAAGAGTTGCCTTCCCCTTTTACTCACGGCGAAGGCTATCCTCCAAGCTCACCACCTTGTCTTCTGCCTATGAGACTCGCTCTCAAAGGACCTCCGACTCCCGCTCGCGATGCTGCTCTTGCCGATTGAATGCGTTCGTAGTCCCTCGAGCCAAGACAAGTACCTAGTAGGAGTAGCGAAGCAGAAACATGAGCAAAAATGGCAATGAACCAAGAGTAACTTCGAAGGAAGAAATTACGTTACCTGGTAGAGGGCCTCTTCTTGGGCCGCCGCAAGGTCAACATGATGATGCCGACCTACCTCTGCAACCAGGTCGCTCCGATCCAGGCTTCGGTTAGCCTAGACTAGGGGCTCCAGCAGCGCCCCTATGTTAGCCTCTAGGGCCACGAAGGGCTGGAGCAGAAGAATTCTTTCCAAAATCCTCACCGCTGCCTGGGGGCTTCGCGCCAATGTGTTGGTGGACTCCGCGCCTCGGTGAGGGCTGCGTCCGCTATCTTCGTTAGAACTAGCTTCGGCATCCATAGTACCCTCGCCGTCGTCAGCTGCTTCATCATCATCACCACCCTCGATGTCGGCATCGCCGGCGTAGGGCCCCTCCGAACCAACCACTGCAACGTTATCTAAGTCCAGTAGTTTCTATACATACATAATTAGCAGCCTAAAAAATAGCCCCGTAAGCTCAACTCGTGCGAAGGGCTTACCTTCGGTCGCCCCTGCCGGGGACAAGGATAAGCTCTACCCTCTTTCAAACATTCGGAGGAAGTCATCCCCCGAATCGCCTGGAGATCTTGCTGGAACTACGCCCCCCTCGAGTTGGGCGTCGGGGCTTGTGGTTGCTATGGCCCTAGCGGCGACGCTCGCCCCGCCAGAGGAGGCAGTGGCAAGGCTAGAATAGCCGCCACAGCGGGAGGTTCTTAGCCCAAGGGGCTCCGCTGCGTAGAGTCCCTCTGCTTGGGAGAATGCTTCTGGGCCCCCAAGGGGCCTCTGCCCACTTTCCTTTTCTTTGAAATAGCAGTGGGAATGTCTGGATCGGGCAAGGTGGGGGCGCCACCTTGAGTCTGGCCCAAATGTGATTAAACCGCTCCCACGTGCCGACAAGCTCGATACGGTTCCTCTTTTCACTTGATGTCGGAGGCCCAACTACTCGTTCGGCCACCTTAGCTGCTTGGTCTGGAGTTGAGGAGCCATGGTGAATACCATGGGGATGATGAGTGATTGTCAATGGGAGAGAAGATGAGATGGAGATGGAGATGAAGACCTCTGAGGAGAGGCAGTGACTTGTCGTGGTGTTGCCCGTGTGACTCAGGTACACGGACGGACGATCGTCGGACTGAGGAGTCACGAGATCGTGGCCATCCAATCTGGGTACATGGAGCAAAGGCGGCAAGCGGACGTAACTCGTCGTGGTGTTGACTAGTGCGGCTCAGGTACACGGACGACCGATTACCGAGCTGAGGAGCTGCGGGGTCGGGTCGGTCCAATCCGGTTGCACGGTGCGAGGGCGACGGGCGCTTTGACGGCTTCGGCTTAAAATCGTCATCTCTAACGGAAAAGTGCAACATGCGTTAAAGATAGCGGTGTCGTGACGGCTACGAAAAGTTCGGCACCGAATAAATATCTGTGTCTGTAATTTTACGTTTTTGCCCTGTGGGCCGGAGTCTGTATCGAACATTCCCGAAGGGGTATTAGGGTCTTTTCCCTTGGTCCATGTGGGCTATATAAGGGGACCTAACCCTTGTATCAATTTGAGGATTTTGAATTAATCAAAAAATCACTTTTCATCTTTGGGGTGTTTCTTCTTCCTCCCACCCTTTTCCCTTTCCTCTCTCCCTCTCTCCACCAGCCACCTCCCTCCTCCCTCTAACCCTAGCCATCGGCCGGGGCTAGGGCGCAAGCAGCGCGTGCTCGGGGTGCGGGTGGCGTGCACGTGGCACTCAGGAGGCACGGCGGCGCACGCGGC
>KE372106.1:575076-590097 GCA_000418225.1 Zizania latifolia | reverse complement strand
GATCCCAAAAATTTCTCTAAGAAATCCGATCTGTTCAGGCGCTGAAGCAGGGGGATAGCCCTCACCTCGCCGCTGTCAGCCGAATCTCACTGGATTCCGACGCCAACTACCACCGAGGCCATGGCGTCGTCATCATCAAACTCCGGTAAACCAGACGGTATGCCCTAATGGCGTAAACCCTAGCAGTTTCGGTTTTAACAAAAATGAATAATAGATTAAAAATGTCATTCAAGTAATGATAATGAATAAAGTTTTAGAGAAATAGTAACTCCAGAAATTAAACAGCGTAACGTAAATAATTCTGTTTACAATGTCATTAATTTGCATGCCGAGGAGAGTAAGAGTTAAGACTCTGGAGACGCGTTCTGCCGTCCTGTACCCTCCCATCATCTTTTTTGCTGGTCATCACCAGTTACTTCGATTATCCTTTTCGTTGCTACGATTTTTTAGCCAGCTTCTCGTCGGAAAATATAAAAGTTTTCAATCAGTTTATCATCTAAGAATATAAAAGTTTTTCAACTAGTTTCTTATCTAAAAATATAAAAACTGAACTGAACTGAAGTTCAGATTGATGAAAAACACAAGATTTCTGAAGTACAGAATAAAAACTGCTTAGACCTAAATTTTATTTATTCTCAACTCAATGTAATTAAGCATAACCATAAAATTACATAATAATTATCCATCACGCTATACATAAGTGATATTTATTTATTTATTTTTTAGAAACTTTCACACAATTTATAACTGTTTTTTCAAAATCTGTCTCGTACACCTGAAACATCCGGCACCGAAGTCCCCTTGGATTCCTCCTCATATATGCCCATGGAACCACTGCAGCCTGCAGCGGAACCAGCTTGCAAACGAAAGACATGACATGCCACACTCCATCGTCATCTCTCCCTGACAGCCTGACTCTCGCGTAACGAAAAGCTGGAGATGGATGGATGTATCGGTGAACGTGCCGTCCATACTCATACAACGCTGCGCTGCAAAGGTCAATATCGCACAACCATACACAATATTGCAGCAAATGTTGTAGACAGCCACCCTCCCCCTAACCACATTTCGAACATACTACATCATATCACATGGAGATCGATCGAGTGCTTCCATTGGACGGCCGTATCACCGGCCGCCACCGACGACCACGACGACGTGCGGCGCCGGCGGCAAGAGCCGCGTACTCCTTGCTTGGCCGTGGACCGGCGTGGAGCCCAGAGCCGAGCGAGCAGCCGGCAAGAGACAAGTGCAGTGTAGGTCGGGTGATCTGCCAGTAAGGTGGCAACATAGTGGACGGGTTAAATAGAAATGTCTTCGTCCTGTCACCACTAAGTTTGTGTTTGGATTTGACACACGGTGTTTGGATTAGACACACGGTGAGATACGATGGTTCTATTTCTCTTTTTTAATAAAATCATCATATTTTTTAGTTAGTGGGATGAGTTTATTCTAAACAGATGAGACAATATAAGATGTCGTCGTCCTGTCATTTTCGTCTCTTTATTTTTTAGGATGAGTTTGTCCTGAATGTAGAGAGAATACTCCTCTCTAGGGATCATCTCATCTCACCTATCTCCGATCCAAATGTCCTCAAAAGTGGGATAGACTCATTCCATTCTATGATATGTATCCCTCTATTCAAACGCAACCTAAAGAATATAGGGATAAATCTGTTTTCGTCGACATCTCCATTAGAACCTTATGCCTCGACTAGGGCTTCACGAGAGTGAGACGATAGACGACAAAGCAACGACAGCAATGGTGGCTAGAGAAGACCAATGCGACAGCTAGCGGAGGATGAGACAGTGGCTGGCGGAGGACGAGACGATAGTGATGAATGACAAGACAATGGCAGAAGTTGAGACAATAGTGGTGAGGACTAATAAACACAAGATAATAGCATATTGTCTATAGATAAAATAACATATTCATCACTATCCTCACCCTCGCCACTAGAAGAAAAATCCTCGAGGTGGGTTGCCCTCCTATTATCTTTGCCTCAAAAGCTCTACGTCTGTGAGCTCCTCCATTCGAGTAATCAATCACCTGACATCTGCAAAAAAAAATCGAGCTCTCTTCATAGCACACAACCAATATCATTTGGAATTAATTCGTAAGCCCTTATGTAATTAATCCCAAACTAATTTTTAGGCATACTATAACTATTACTGTAATTTGGATTTTTTCCCTCGCTTTGTCTTTTTAAATGTTTCTCTTTTTCCCGAAAATGGTTTAAGGTTAGCAAAAATCATGATTATCGGATGTGGTTTTTAGAACTAACTATTAATCGACTTAACTAATCTAATTACTATTAGATCAGATCTATAACAATGTGTTAGGATATGATCTCTGGTACCCCACCTTTCTTCCATCCAAACGCCCATAAAAGTGGGATCATCCCATTCCATCCTAGGATATCTATCCCTCTATCTAAACACAGCCTAACGAAATAACGAAACAGGGATAAATCTATTTTCGTCGATGTCTCCACTAGAACCTTATACCTCGACTAAGGCCTTATGAGAGTGAGACGACAAACAACAAAGCAGCGGCAGCAATGGTGGCTAGAGAAGACCAATGTGACGGCTAGCAGAGGATGAGACTGTGGCTGGCGAACGACAAGACGATAGTGACGAATGACAAAACAACGATAGAAGTTGAAACAATAGTGGTAGGGGCTAGTAAACCCAAGATAATAATATATTGTCCATAGATAGAATAACATATCTATCTCTATCCTCACCCTTGCCAAGGGACGAAAAATCCTCGAGGTGGGTCACCCTCCTATTATCTTTGCCTCAAAAGCTCTACGTCGGTGAGCTCCTCCATCCATGTAATTAATGATCACCTGACATCTTGAAAGTGTATTTTGATGCATCTAGGCCCCTAATTAATTTTGATGTATTAATGACAACCGTGATCAAATGCTACTAGCCATATTGTTGAGATGAATGTAGAAGTTGAATGACAAAACAGCGTTGCAATTCAAACAAATATGGAGAAAAAGCTTCGTTTAGTGTAATATAGGCTCAATGGCGCAAAATGAATAATTTACATTTGAAACTGAGTCTAGGTATGCCGTACTATTAAGAGGGATGCATTGAAATAGTGTTCCAAAACTTTGTGCTCAAAGAAAAATCTTTTTAGATTGTTTTTAGATTTGTTCTAAGTTGAACCAGGATTTTCAAGCAAAGCCGGATGATCCGGATCAGTCCAGAACATCTAGAAAATTGGTTCTGTTCTGAGAAGTTTACACGTCAAAATGTTCGGGTCAAGCTGAATACTCCGAAAACACTCTTCTGTTTGGATTTTCTCTGAAGCTTGGAATATCCGGATCCATCCGGATGGTCCAAAAATTGTGTTATATTGAATTTATTTTTATGGCACGGAACATCCGGACAAAGCTGGATGGTCCAAAAACACTCTTCTATTTGATTTTATTCTGAGGCCCGAAACATCCGGACAAAGCCGGATGGCCTGAAAATTGCTTTCTGTTTGAATTTATTTTGAGGCCCGGAATATCCAGACAAAGCTAGATAATCTGAAACAAGTGTTCTGTTTGGATTCATTTTAGAGGCCGGATCCTTCGACTCAATTCGAAACATCCGGATTTTGAATTCCAGAACATCTGGGTTGGTCCAGATCATCCGGATGAACAGTGCACGGATATTCTTTCTAACGGCCAGTTTTAGGCAAAGGGTATAAATATCTCCTTCTCTTATTATTGAGGTATGTTTTCCCCAAAAACCCTAGCAGCCATTCTCTCACCCACTCTTTCTCGTTCTTATGTTAGATCTAGAGCGAATCATTGTGAATCAAGTTGAGAGATCTACATAAAACTTCTTGAGTTCGTCTTGATCCATTCTCTTGGAAGTTTTGGTGTGGGTGTGTTTATTGGTTTTCTTGGGAGATCTTGAGCACACGGTTTTTGGATCGCGCAAGTTTCAACGGATCTATTACTCTTGGAGGTGTTCCCTCCTAGACGGCTAGGTGTCGATCCACGAGCACCCAAAGGATTGTGACTGTCCGGTCAAGTTTGTACAAAGCTTCTCCTCGGCTTCAAAGAGGTAACTGATGAAATCCATGGTCGATCTCGGTGGACGCTTGGTGAGAAAAAGGGTTGAAAGAGACCCCGCCTTTTGGGGCCCCTCAACGGAGATGTAGGATTGTGGGATCCGAACTCTAGTAAAAAATCTCTAGTGTTTATATATTGTGCTTGCTAGTCATATTCTATATTGCTCGATCTACTCACTAGCGAATTTACTTTACATATCACTGTGTAGAAGTATTGCGTACAATCTTGTTTACATTTCTGCTCATATAGATTATTGGCTAGTTTTAGTTTGGATATTCTATTGTTAATTCTCTAGTGTGCCCGGATCATCAGGATCAACCCGAATAATCTGGACCCTCGGAGTTTCTCAGAATTCCTCTAGCTCTCGGAGTATCCAGATCAATTCAGATAGTCTGGGCCTCGAAGTCTTCAACTAATTATTTTCTTTGAGAAATTTTTAGATTGCCTATTCACCCCTCCTCTAGGCAACTTTTAATTGGTATCATAACAGGCTCTTCTCGAAGGCTTAACCACCTAAAGAGAAAAGATGTCAGACGATCATCATACCTTGAAGGATCGGGAAGGTACCGGCTTGAGGTCACCCTCCGCTGGTTCCAAAAAGAACAATGTTGATGGAAAGAAAGGAGCTACATATCCTTTTGATTATTCTAAGTTAAATCTTTGTAATAACTATCTCTCTGTGCTGAAGGGTCATGCACCATACTTTGACTGTACACACTATGCGGTATGGAGACATAAGATGAAATTACGTCTAATTTCTATGCATCCAAATATTTGGAAGATTGTGTGCACATGTGTAGATGTGGAAGATGCAAACATGGATGAAAGACCTCTGACTTCTGAAGAAGAATAAACAATTCATTGCAATGCTCAAGCGGCTAGCGTCATACTTGCCGCATTGACCCCCAAAGAGTTCAACAAGGTTGATAGGCTTGAAGAAGCTAAAGAAATATGAGAAACTTTACAAGTTATCCATGAAGGTACATCATTAGTAAGGAAGTCAAAGATTGAGCTTCTTAAAGAAAAGCTTAGAAGATTTGTTATGGAAGATGATAAAACTCTATAAGAGATGTATGACCGTTTTATGGTCTTGGTGAACAAGATAAAAGGACTTAGAAGTAAAGAGATGTCCGATCATGTGGTGGTAAAAAGGTTGCTCCGAGCAATAGCGCCAAGGAACTCTACCTTGGTGACATTGATCCGTGAGCCAAAAGACTTCAAGAAGATAACTCTAAGTGATGTGCTAAGAAGAATAATAGCACATGAGCTAATGGAAGAAGCCAAATAAGTCAAAGACCTTGCCAAACTTCATGGTAACAAGGGCAAGGATGTGACTCTCAAGGCAAAGAAGAAAGAAGAGTCAAGTGATAAAAGTGATGATGAAGAACTTATTTTATTTGTCAAGAAATTCAAGAAGTTCATGAGAAATGTCGGATTTGACAAATACAAGAAAAGAAATGATAAGTCAAAGAAGAGAAAATCAAAAAAGGGTTGCTATGAGTGTGGCGATTTTGGTCACTTTATAGCCGATTGTCCTAAGAAAAAGAAAGAAGAAAACAAAGAGAAGCACAAGTACAAGAAGGGGAAGAAAAGTGGCCTTGCTCATATTGGCGAAGAGTGGGATTTCAACTCCGACTCTGAGTCAAAATCAAACTCCAATTCTTGCAAGAAGGTTGTAGCCACCATTGCCATCACCAACAACATGTCACCAAAGCCATCGCTCTTTGGAGAGTCAAGTGACAACGAGATTGTCTCCCCCAAGTGCTTCATGGAGAAAAGCAAAAAGGTATCAATTATGTATAAAGTTCTAGATAAGGATGAACATAGTGATTCTAGTGATGATAAATCTAGAATTAATGATGACATGCTTAAAAATATGAGTAAACAAGCTTTAACCAAGTTTAAAGAACTTATAAAAACAATAGAGACGCAAGAAGCAACTCTTGAAAAACAAGAAGATTTGCTCATTAATGAGAAAGAAAAGAATCTTGAACTTCAGCGGCTTCTTGCTAAGGAAAAGAAGAAGGTAGATAAATTGACTAAACAATCTAGTTTAGTCAAGGAGACTAATGAGGACTTAGAGAAAACACTCAAAACTCTCAATAGCGAGCTTATAGTTCTTGATGAGAACAATAAGAGTCTTAAAGAGAGGATTGAGTCTCTAATGTCTCAACCTATTTCTATATTTTCTATTGCTTGCACAAGTAGTGGTTGTTCAAAATACTTTAATATTGATATCATTGCTTATGAGACTAACATGAAGGAAATAGATGTCCTAAGGAAGGAAAATGAGAGACTTGACACCTTGGTAAGTTATGGGTGTATGAAGGCCTACAAGTTAAAGGATGCTCTATTCAAGACTCTCAACATTCAAAGCAATGTTGAGAAGCATGGGCTTGGCTTTTATCCAAATGAAAGCAAGATCAATGCTAGAAGAAGGTATAAGGGTAAAGAGATAATAAAGTTTGTGAGGGAAGACCAAATTTCAAAGAAGACAAACAATAAGCTTTATGTCTCACAAACCACCTTTTATGCTTCATACTTGATTAAGAGAAACGACCGTGGTAAAGTGGTTGCTCAATTTTTAGAGATAGAAATGAAAAACCTTTGAGATGTATTTGGATTCATAAAGTTCTTGTCACTAACTTTGAAGGACCTAAAAAGATTTGGATATCTAAAATAAAGAACTAATCCTTTTTATATGAATATTCCTTCGGTGGGTCAAGTTGGGTGATGGACAGCGGATGCACCAACTATATGACTAGAGAGAAAAGGATGTTCACCTCTTATGAGCCTAATCAAGGTCATCATGAGTCTATTGTATTTGGTGACAATGAAAAATAAGAGATAATGGGTGTAGGTAAAATTGCTATCTCAAATGACTATTTGATGTGCACTTGATGCGATTAGTGGCCCGATCTTCCGATAGGTTCGATTGAGGCGACGAGTGAACGTTCACGTTTTAAGGCTTCCGATCAGCGATCGTAACCTTGCAATCGCTACACCCGCACGTCTAGTCGTTATCAACCACGCTTTCACGTAGTCGACCTCACCACAAAGGTGTTGATCCTGAAACAATCAGAGAACTTTGCAAGAACAAGGTAAACACAATCTTGATTGCTGATATTAATATGAAGAACTCGAAGTTTGGAGTTCTACAAATCGATCTACGGTGAAACTGCAATGGTAGAATAATCTAAGCAAAACCCAAGTCTAACAATGATGGCGGCTAACTATTTATAGGGTTACAAAAAGTGAGATACCATCTATAATGTGGGCCGTATCCTAATAGGACTCGAAAATAAACCCTAAACCTAAGACTGACTTGAATAACCTATTAGAACTCCAACTCGAACTGATCTGAAGCCCAACTCCCGACTGGTCTTGACTTCTGACTGGTTTGGTAGTCTGACTCCTGACTGGTCTGGTAGTCGGACTCGGCGATTTCCCGATCGTCACGGTCGGCGGCCTGAACATGCCATCTCCCGAGTGCCTGGTCGGCAGTCTTGATCTCCTCTTGTTCACTCGGCTATCCGATCCACTGTCTCTTTTCCGATGTTCCTAAGTATAATACAATCATAATCTGAACTTAGTAGTATTCCATTCACAGAAGGACTTGTTTGAGTAACAAGGAACGAATTCACCTGATAATTTAATTGACGAACTTGAGTACGAGTCATTGGTCCTTGGTAATCAAATATGGTTGTATCCCTTGGTAATCAAGTATGGTTGTATCCTTAGTAGTGATGTCCTCATCATCCTTCCCTTCTTGATTTGGAGTCATCCTCGACTCAACGTCAATCTCTTCGCCCAGGTAGAGTTTCAAGTCGGCGACATTAAAAATATTGCTCACACCATAATCTGTAGGCAATTCAATCTTGTATGCATTATCATTTACCTTTGCAAGCACTTTAAAAGGACCAGCAGCACGATACATTAATTATGATTTACGCAAATCAGGAAACCTATTCTTTCGTAAATATAACCATACCAAATCACCTGGTTCAAAAATAACTTCATTTCTACCGTCATTACCAGCAATTTGATACTTTGCATTTATACGTTCTATATGTTCTTTAGTTGTTTGATGTAATTTAAGTATAAATTCAGCACGTGTTTTAGCATCAAAATTCATTTTCTCAGAAGATGGTAAAGGTAATAAATCAATAGGAGCATGAGGGTTAAAACCATATACCACCTGGATTAGACTCATCTTTGTGGTAGAGTGTAGTGATCGATTGTAAGCGAACTCTACGTGAGGTAGACACTCTTCCCACATCTTCAAATTAGTCTTCAAAACAGCTCTCAACATTGTTGACAACGTACGGTTCACCACTTCAGTTTGATCATTAGTTTGGGGATGACATGTGGTAGAAAACAGTAGTTTTGTCCCCAATTTCTATCATAATGTCCTTTAGAAATGACTTAGAAACTTCGTATCATGATCAGAAACAATCGTACGTGGCACACCATGAAGACGAACGACTTCCCTGAAAAACAAATCAGCAATTATTGTAGTATCGTCGCTCTTATGATAAGGAATAAAATGAGTCATCTTTGAGAATCTATCCACTACATCAAATACACTATCCCTTTTCTTCTTAGTCCGAGGTAATCATAAAACAAAATCCATAGAAATATCTTCCTAAAGAACACTAGGAACAGGTAGGGGCATATAAAGGCATGTAAAGGATTAGCTTTATTGCAGGTGTTGCATCGAGCAACATAACGCTCAACATCTCATCTCATTTTTGGCCAAAAGAAATGAGTGGCCAGCACATCTTCTGTCTTCTTCACTCCAAAATGTCCCATTAATCCTCCTCCATGCGCCTCCTGCAAAAACAAAAGACAAACAGAGCATGCTGGAACACACAATTTGTTAGTGCGATATAATAATCCATCGTTCAGAATGTATTTATTCCAAGTCCTTCCTTTTTGACAATGTGCAAAAGCTTCTTTAAAATCAAGATCAGTGGCATATAAATCTTTTATCGTCTCCAATCCAAAAATTTTATAATCAAGCTGAGATAACATGATATAACGTCTAGATAAGGCATCAGCAATTACATTATCTTTACCCTTCTTATGCTTAATGATGTATGGAAACGATTCAATAAATTCTACCCATTTAGCATGCTATTTTATTTAGATTTGCCTGGCTTCTAATATGTTTCAATGATTCATGGTCTGAATGTATAATAAACTCCTTAGGCCATAGGTAATGTTGCCATGTTTCTACTGTCCGAACTAAAGCATACAATTCTTTATCATAAGTAGAATAGTTCAAACTAGCTCCTGATAATTTTTCACTAAAATATGCGATCGGCTTACCTTCTTGTGTCAACACTCCTCCAATCCCAATTCCACTTGCATCACACTTGAGTTCAAAAACCTTACCGAAGTCAGGAAGTTGGAGCAGTGGTGTCTGAGTCAACTTCTCTTTCAGTAGATTAAAAGCGTCTTCATGTGTTTGTCCCCATTGGAAAGGAACGCATTTCTTTGTGAGCTCATTCATGGGTGCAGCAATCGTGCTGAAATCCTTCACAAACCGTCGGTAGAATCCAGCTAATCATAGAAAACTCCACACTTGTGTAACCGTTTTAGGAGTCGGCCAACTCTTGATTGCTTCTATCTTAGTCTCATCAACTTCAACGCCCTGTGGGGTCACAACATAACCAAGAAAAGAAACTCGATCTGTGCAGAATGTGCACTTCTCGAGGTTACCAAACAAACGTGCATCTCTTAAAGCAATAAAAACAGCACGTAGATGTTCTTTGTGTTCACCTAGAGACTTGCTGTAAATCATTATATCATCAAAGTAGACTACCACAAATCGTCCAATAAAATTGCGTAAAACTTTATTCATTACTCGCATAAATGTACTAGGTGCATTAGTTAAACCGAAAGGCATTACTAACCACTCGTACAAGCCAAATTTAGTTTTAAATACAGTCTTTCATTCGTCACCTAATTTTATTCTTATTTGGTGGTAGCCATTATGCAAGTCCAATTTGGAAAACACAACAGAGCCACTTAATTTATCAAGCATGTCATCTAATTGAGGAATAGGGTGGCGATACCGAATTGTTATGCTATTGATGTCTCTACAGTCAACACATATACACCATAATCCATCCTTCTTAGGTACCAAAATAACTGAAACAGCACAAGGACTAAACTCTCACGTACGTACCCTTTATCGAGCAGGGCTTGCACTTGGCGCTGAATCTCCTTAGTCTCTTCAGGGTTGGTCCTGTACGGTGCACAGTTCGGTAACGTTGCTCCCGGAATCAAATCAATCTGATGCTCAATACCTCTCACAGGTGGCAATCCCGGGGGTACGTCAGTGGGAAACACGTCAGAAAACTCATGTAAAAGTTTAGCAATAACAGGAGGTAAAGAGGTCATCAATTCGTCAAGTGTAAAGAAAACCTCTTTGCAAATCAAAGCATAACAAACAGGTTCATGGTTAATTAATTCAGAAATTTCAGATCTACTAGCTAGCTTGGAAGCACCTTTCAATTTGACTATGTCTTTCCTCACATGTGACTCAATCTTCTCCTTTTTAGATGAAATAATATCTTTAGCTACTTGTTGATTTTCAGATTTTGATTCACTCAATTTTCTGGCTTGTTCAGCTCGTGCGACATCAGCTTTTAAAATTTCAGCAGGGGTCATTGGTATCAATTCTATCTTCTTATCATTGTGGGTGAAAGTATATGTGTTAGTTCTTCCATGGTGCAAAACGCCTTTATCATATTCCCAAGACCTACCCAAAAGTAAAGAATATGCTTGCATAGGCACAACATCGAAACTTGTACTGTCATGGTAATTCCCTACCGAAAATTGTATTCTTGCAGTTTTATTTACCTTCTACTTACCGCAGGAATTGAACCACTGGATGGAGTAAGGATGTGGGTGCGGTTGTGTGGGTAAGTTAAGTTTATCAACCAGATCAGAGCTAGCAATGTTGCTACAACTCCCGCTATCAATGGCAACGCGGCACGCTCTTTCTTTAACAACGAATCTTGATTAAAATAGGCTGTGGCGTTGGTTTTGTTCCGCCTTCTCTATTTGAGCACTCAAAACTCGTTGTGCGATAATACTCAAATATTTGCTCATGTCGGTAGCGCCTATTTGTTCTAATTCGTGATCGCTAGGTGGGTCATCTCCATCTTTATTGCCTGCATGATTAGTGGCAAGTACTAATTCATCTTCATTTTCACTTTCACTTGTGTACTCACCATTTTCAGTAGCAATCAGCACCTGCTGGTTAGGGCAATCTCGTTGCACATGCCCTAATCCTTTGCATTTGAAACATTGAATATCCCTTGTTCGTCTAGTGGAAGCAATTGATGATGAGCTTTTTGCAGGTGTCGACGCTTGAACCGACTTACTTACCTCGGTTGCTTGTTTGGTTGACGACAGTGCTACTGAATGCGTCCTATCAGCAGAGGGGATAGCAGAGTGAAACGCGGTGCTCGGCGAAGTCTTGGTGTATCCCATGGAAGGCCTCGATGTAGTCGTATTCCTAAAATTGTTCTTCAACATCTGCTGTCTTCCCTGCAGTTCCTTCTCAGCTAACATAGCAAGATGAAACAATCTATTAATGAAATTATATTCTTTATAATCAACTATGTCCTGAATTTCTTGTGTCAAACCCCCATAAAAACGAGACATTTTATCCTCCTCATCTTCTTCTACCTCACAACGCAACATGCCTATTTGTAGCTCTTGGTAATATTCCTTGACAGACTTATTACCTTGGTCTAAGCGTTGTAAGTTCTTTCTCAAATCTTGTTTGTATGATGGAGGAACAAATCTGTGCACATAGCTTGTTTCAACCTATCCCATGTATCAGGTTCTAAGCCAGATTTTACCAATTCGTTCCACCAGATAATGGCAAAATTCTTGGATTCGCTAGTTGCTTGCCTAACCCGATGTATTTCTAGAACTAGATGGGAATTAATTTTTTGTTCTACTGTCATTTCCCAATCCAAGTATATTTCAGGATCATACTTACCAGCAAATGAATGTATAGTAAATTTGACTTTGGCAAACGGGTCATCATTACCTCGTCCCTATGGTTGATTGTCATGGTGATCATTACCTCCCGGTCCTCGACGATTACGTTGACGTCATCGTCGTAGGCGCTCTTCATGGGCTATGGTGCGTGAGTCACTATGCTCGATGTCCTCTTCGTCATCTTCACCCTCAGACAATGGAGCTGGGGGGCGTTGATTTATCGTCAATTGTTGAATGCTGGTGGTGAGAGTAGCAATACTCTCAACAATAGCATCTAACTTCTCTTCAAGCTTCTGGAGCTCCTCTTTTGAAGCACAATGCTTGAAATCACTCACCTCACCTGACATTGTCAGTAGAAGATAGAAAATAACATAAAAGTATGATCCCTATCGACTACAATTCTTATGGAATGGTGGGAAACTGTCTTGCTCCCTCTCTCTAAGTGTCTTACCAAACTCTTACGAAATTCTTACCAATTGAAACAGGAGGGGCCACTCACTACTACTTCCACGACGATTTTGCCTCCTCCTCCAAGTCCAGAGGTTCCTACTGCGGATGATGAGGTGACTTCGGAGCGACACGGGTCACGGGCCATCCAGAGGGATCACCCACCTGAGCTCATCATCGGTGACTTGATATCAAGGTCGCTAAGATCTCAAACAGGTTCACTTGCTATCTTTGCTCAGTCAGCTTTTGTTGCTAATTTTGAGACTCGAGATGTTGGACATGCTTTATCTAATGATCATTGCGTTAATGCCATGCATGAAGAGTTAGAAAATTTTGAAAGAAATAGAGTTTGGTCTTTGGTCGAGCTGCCACCAGGATGCAACCCCATAGGCACCAAGTGGGTGTTTAAAAACAAGCAAGGTGAAGATGGGGTTGTGGTGCGCAACAAGGCTCACCTTGTAGCCCAGGGTTTTTGCCAGAAAGAGAGTACTGATTTTGAAGAAACTTTTACACCTGTTGCTCGTCTTGAGTCCATTCGCATTCTTTTGGCATTTGCTGCTTCTAAAGGTTTTAAACTTTTTCAAATGGATGTCAAGAGTGCGATTTTGAATGGGTTTATTGAGGAAGAGGTGTATGTCAAACAACCCCCTGGTTTTGAAAACCCCAAATTTCCCAAACATGTTTTCAAGTTGCAAAAGGCTTTATATGGTTTGAGGCAAGCCCCTCGGGCTTGGTATGATCGTTTGAAGCAATTCTTGTTGGGAAAGTGTTTTAAAATGGGTTCAGTTGATAAGACTCTATTTCTACTTAGGCATGGCACTGACTTTTTGATCGCTCAGATATACGTGGATGATATCATTTTCGGTGGTTCATCTAATGCGCATGTTTCAAGGTTTTCTGAGCAGATGTACAGTGAGTTTGAGATGAGCCTCATGGGAGAGCTCAAGTACTTTCTCGGCCTCCAGATCAAGCAGACTGCAGAAGGCATCTTCATCCACCAGAGCAAGTACACAAAAGATATGCTGAAAAAGTTTGACTTTGGTGGAGAGCTCAAGCCTCAGATGACCCCCATGGGCACATCTGGCGGCTTGGACAAGGACGAGAAAAGCGAGAAGGTGAACGAGACAGAGTATCGAGGGATAATCGGGTCGCTGCTATACTTGACTGCGATGAGGCTAGATATACAGTTCGCCGTGGGATTGTGCGCGCACTTTCAGTCATCGACGCGCATGTCTCATCGTCAAGCTATGAAGCGTATTTTTAGGTATCTCACTTACGCGCCTGACCTTGGTTTATTCTATTCAGCATCGTCATCTCTTGAGCTTTGTGGTTATTCAGATGCCGATTTTTGCGGGTGTCGGTTGGATCACAAGTCGACTTCCGGTACCTGTCAGTTTCTCGGTTCTTCTTTGGTCTCTTGGTCTTCTCGCAAACAATCTGAAGTTGCTCTTTTCACAACTAAGGCTGAATATGTTGCTGCTGCTAGTTGCTGTTCTTAGCTTGTTTGGATGATTTCCACTTTCAAATATTATGGGTTGTCTTTTCCTGCCAGAGTTCCTTTGTTTTGTGATAGCACCAGTGCAATTAGTGTAGGAAAGAACCCATGTCTTCATTCGAAAACCAAACATATTGATGTGCGCTTTCATTTTTTGAGAGATCAATATGAGAAGGGCGTCATTGACCTTATTCATGTTGATATACATTCTCAGCTAGCAAATATTTTAACCAAACCCCTGGATCAAACCACGTTTGAACGCTTGCGAGGGGATTTGGGTGTACTTTATCCTTTTTGATGGATATTTTGAGTTTTTCCTTTTATCGCTTCTTTTGCACTTTTGGTATTGTGTCTCATGCATCTTTGCACTTGTCATCTTTGTATTTGTCACTAGCTTCACTTATATTATCTACTGCTTTTACATGTCTATGCTTACGTATGCTTTGGAAAAATGCCATTGTCCATGTTATATTTGCTCATATGAATGAATCTGAAACTTGTCATAAGCATGGCTTTTCTTTTACAAATTCAAAATTGATCACCACTCAGATTGGTTTCTAGTATGTGTAGGTTGATTGCTCTTGCTAGCTTTTACATACCTGGTAGCAATTTCCTTTTCATTATGGATGCAAATATGCAGCTTGGTTATCACATTGCTTGCTCATGGAATGTTGTATTTGTAGGACCGAAAAGGCGACCAGAGGGGGGGTGAATGGGCGCAAATCAAAAACGCAGTGGAAAATACAAATACCCCCAAAACTTCAAACAATGAGAATATCAGCCTTGCAAGTGACTCAAGAAAGCTCAGCACAAGATTGTGCGATAAAGATCACACCAGGCAAGCTAATATCTCAAAACCTCCTCAAAAGCACTCTTCAAGAATAACAAAAGTATTCAACTCAGAGCCTCTAACAAAGATCTCTACTAACACGAACCAAACACAAGAATACAAAGAAAAGCATTCATTGTGCAACTT
>KE372106.1:517763-531875 GCA_000418225.1 Zizania latifolia | reverse complement strand
GTGCGACCTGGCTACCACTCGCCCCATGCGCACGCGCGCCCCAACGTGCCCCGGCGGCCGTGCGCCTTGCCCCAGAAGCAGGAAGAAGAAAAAAAGAAGGAAAGAAGAAAAAGAAAAGAAGGAAAAGAAATAAAAAAAAGAAAAGAAAAGAAAGAGATAAGGATAGAGAATTTTTTTTTGTCACTGACAAGTGGGTCCCACCATTCAGATTCTAACGCTGGGCCACGTGGACCGCCACGTCAGTAAAACCACCAGCGTGAACCGCCACGTCAGCAAAACCGCCTGCATGGACCGCCATGTCAGCAAAACCATCGCACTAAACCACCTCGGGGGGTTATTTCTCCAGTTTAGAATAGTTCGGGGAGTTAAGAGCCTGGTTTTTTAGTTGGGGGCAACTTTCATCTACAAGGTAATACTTCGGGGGGTAAAGTAGACTTTTTCCTAGTATGAAATCTTACGATGTATGATCTCGTGATGTCCTAAATGCCATGTTTGTTATTGTTAAACTGTTGCATACATTTGGGGGAGCTTTATTGTTCAATATTCATCTTTTATGCAATGTTTATCACTTCTTTGATCACGTTATCATCAATTACCAAAAAGGGAGAGATTGAAAGTGTATCTTGATGTATCTAGGCCCCTAATTATTTTTGTTGTATTAATGACAATCGTGATCAAATGCAACTAACCATGTTGCTGAGATCTATGCAGAAGTTGAATGACAAAACGGCGTTGCAATTCAAGTAAATATGGAGAAAAAGCTCCGTTTAGTGCAATATATGCTCAATGGCGCAAAATGAATAATTTACATTTGAAACTAAGTCTAGGTATGCCGTACTATTAAGAGGGATGCGTTGAAACAGTGTTCCAAAACTTTGTGCTCAAAGAAAAATCTTTTTGGAGAGTTTTTGGATTTATTCTAAGTTGAACCAGGATTTTCAAGCAAAGCTAGATGATCCAGATCAGTCCAGAACATCTGGAAAATTCGTTCTGTTCCAAGAAGTTTTAGACGTCAGAATGTCCTGGTCAAGCCGGATACTCCGAAAACACTCTTCTGTTTGGATTTTCTCTGAAGCTTAGAACATTCGGATCCATCCGGATGATCCAAAAATTATGTTCTGTTGAATTTATTTTTATGGCCCAGAACATCTGGACAAAGCCGGATGGTCCAAAAATACTCTTCTATTCGATTTTATTCTGAGGCCTAGAACATCCAGATAAAGCCGGATGGTCTGAAAATTGCTTTCTATTCAAATTTATTTTGAGGCTCGGAATATCCGGACAAAGCTGGATAATTCGAAACAAGTGTTCTATTTGGATTCATTTTAGAGGCTGGATCCTCCGACTTAATTTGGAATATCCAGATTTTGAATTCTGAAACATCCGGATTGGTCCGGATCATCCGGATGAACAATGCATGAATATTCTTTCCAACGGCCAGTTTTGGGCAAGGGGTATAAATATCTCCTTCTCCCATTATTGAGGTATGTTTTCCCCAAAAACCCTAGCAGCTATTCTCTCACCCACTCTCTCTCTCTCGTTCTTGTGCTAAATCTAGAGCGAATCATTGTGAATCAAGTTGAGAGATCTACACAAAACTTCTTGAGTTCGTCTTGATCCATTCTCTTGGAAGTTTTGGTGTGGGTGTGTTTATTGGTTTTCTTGGGAGATCTTGAGCACACAATTTTTGGATCGCGCAAGTTTCAACGGATCTATTACTCTTGGAGGTGTTCCCTCCTAGACAGCTAGGTGTCAATCCGTGAGCACCCAAAGGATTGTGAGTGTCCGGTCATGTTTGTACAAAGCTTCTCCTCGGTTTCAAAGAGGTAACTAGTAAAAACTAAGGTCGACCTCGGTGGATGCTTGGTGAGGAAAAGGGTTAAAAGAGACCTGGCCTTTTGAGGCCCCTCAACGGAGACGTAGGATCGTGGGATCCGAACTCCGGTAAAAAATCCCTTGTGTTCATATATTGTGCTTGCTAGTCATATTCTATATTGCCCAATCTACTCACTAGTGAATTTACTTTACATATCGTTGTGTAGAAGTATTGCCTATAATCTTGTTTACATTTCCGTTCATGTAGATTGTTGGCTAGTTTCAGTTTGTATATCTTATTGTTAATTCTCTAGTGTGCCCACATCATCCGGATCAACCCAGATAATCTGGATCGTCGGGGTGTCTCAGAATTCCTCCGTCTCCCGGAGTATCCGGATCAATTCAGATAGTCTGGGTCTGGAAGTCTTGAACTAATCATTTTCTTTGAGAAATTTTTAGATTGCCTAATCACCCCCTCTAAGCAACTTTTGCACCTGCAAAAAATTTCGAGCTCTCTTCACATCACACAACCCTATCATTTGGAATTAATTCGTAAGCCCTTATGTAATTAATCCCAAACTAATTTTTAGGCATAGTATAACTATTACTATAATTTGGATTTTTTGCCTGCGTTGTGCTTTTCAATAGTTCTCCTTTTTCCCGAAAATGGTTTAAGGTTAACAAAAACTATGATTATTGGATGTGGTTTTTAGAACTAACTATTAATCAACTTAACTGATCTGATTACTATTAAATCAGATCTATAACAATGTGTCCGGAATATGACCCATGAACCTATTTAAATCGTGTGTCTCGGTCTCTTGTGTCAATCATTTAGTTTTGGATGTCGTTCTATCCTTATCACATAAATATAATTATTTTAAAAAATAGGATAAACTCATCATATCTACAAAAGTTATGATAGTTGTGATAGAAATATTCCATCTCCCTTTTAGGCGACAAAACGTACGCTAAATCTTTATTAATCTCTATGCCATTGCGTTGCTTGCATTGTACTCCATGAATCTGCATCTACTGTGGTAGTAGTACTCAAGTCTTTTTCCTTGGGATGCTAAACCAATCATGATTAACCTTTTTCATGCCATGAATCATGGTTAATTTAAAAAAAAACAAATTTAGAAATAACTGTAAAATGTGAAAAATCAGTAAAAAATTTTACTAAAAATGGCCGATAAGTGATAATCAGTTATATATTGCAAAATGGGATGATGGTACAGATTGTTTAATTAGTTTATCGCCAGACAATTAAGATCGAGACGCCTCGGAAGATCGAATCTTTGGAATGCAAGTATGCAACGCGGCACCAAAACATTAAGATTTATTTGGTTGATCACTAGATTCTCAAAAATAGTTGTGAGCTCGATCTGACCCATGTAAAAGTTGTTATAAGCTAATAAAAACAAGCAAACTAATATAAACATGAAAGATAATTATCATACAAGGGTGACAATGGAGAGACAGAGCCAGAATAAGATTAAGTAGGAACATCTCTGGCCCTAAGTTGTTCTCTCTAGCTTCGATCAAAGAAACAGGGCCAAATCTATCCTTGTCAGGGTCCCAAACCCTGATTAGGGCCCGTGGGAATGACTGACCAGCAGCGGTGGATCCATGGGGGGGCAAGGGGGGCGCGCCCCCCCTACTCGCCGGCGGAGACCATGGAACCACTGCTGTTGCGGTGGTTGGTCGGGGTACTCAGCCAAAAACAAGCTCGCTGGTTAGGCCATCCTTCTTGCCTCACGCTGCTTCGCTGCGACGATTCTTTGTGCTCGTGATGGCCTCGCCTCGATCGGCGTCCGATCGACTGATCCCATTATCCCAACCGCTACGTCAAATTGGCAAGGTAGCAGCAGTAGAACGCACAACACCATTCCAACCATTACTGCTTCAGCTAATCTCTCTTTCTCCATGTTTATAGCATAGATGTTTGAAAAAGAAAAAACTAAGGTAGAGATGGTCCAGAGTAGAAGGGTGGTCCAAGCTAAGCAAGAAAAACTGAATAAAAGATTGTTATTTATTCAATATTTTCAAAAAAGACTGCAATTTTACATCCGTACGGTTCATAAATTAAGAATTTTTATTTATTCAATATCTTTTATCTATTATTTCATAATATTTTTTCTTATTAATGATTGGTATTTTATTATTTACTTTAGAAATGGCCACATGAAGCAGTGGAATTTTTTTTTAAATAATACAATTTTTAAATGAAATTTTAATTTTGATACACAGTTTTGAAAATAGCAAAACTAGCCTTCTATCGACCCTTGATGTGCCGATCTAGGGCCGACCGGCCTAGATCGATACACCAAGTGTCTATCTAGGCTGATCCGGCTAGATCGACGTGGGAACTGCCAAATGTCGGCCGATGAAGCGCCGATCTAGGCCGATCGGTATACCAAGTGCCAATCTAGGCCGATCGGCCTAGATCGGCGCTTCATCGGCCGAAATTGAGCTGTATAAAGGGGGGCCGAAGGCCCCCTCCGACCCGCGCCTCACTTCTTCCTTTGGCTTGGAGCTCCCAGGTATGCCTCTTCTCCCCTCTTTTGTCTTCTTTAGGTAGTAGTAGTTAGGTAGTTAGTTTAAGGTAGTTTAGTAGTAATTTAGAAGTAGTTTCATAGTCTTTTAGAGGTAATTTAGGAGTAGTTTAGTAGTATTTTAGTTATAATTTAGGACTAGTTTAATACTATTTTAGGGGTAGTTTAATAGTACTTTAGGAGTATTCTGATGAAGCTTTTAGAGTAATTTAAACATAGTCGAGAGATAATTTAGCGCTAATTAAGTAGTACTTTATAGATAATTTATAGATAATTAAGGGGTACTTTAGAGATAATTTAGCGATAATTAAGGGTTATTTTAGAGATAATTTAGAGGTACTTTGAATAAAATTTAGAGATACTTTAGAGATAATTTAGAAGCACTTTAAACGTAGTTTAGAGATAATTTAGATGTACTTAACTTACCTTATTCTGTGTAGCTTTCTTACGCGTGCTAGCTTGTCGATGTAAGAGCCGACGGTGACTGCATCCACTGATGTTCCAGGTATCTAAACATACCATACTCTGTTAGATATTTTCCGTCGTTTAATGTAGCGATACTTTGAACGTAATTAGATGTAGTTCTGTTTAGTTAATTCGCCTGTTGCTAAATAAGTGGATTTGATATGTCGCACTAGACACGTAGTTATGTTTTTTATATTGTTTGCTGCTTAATGTTTATAGGCATGTTAGATAGAACAACATTTAGAATTTACTATGGAGATGGTCAAGTACTTGTTGGTCATGATGGTGCTGACCTTAGTAGTTTTTAATTTACCAAAAATAGTTTAAGTCGGGTGGTTGAGCGTAGCATAGAGAGTGTTAAGCGGTGGCTTTATCATATATTTTGATTGGATAGAGAGCAGTGGGAGTTGTATGTGTATGCCCGATGTAGCCGAAGGGTATTTTTGAGAGATGGTTCCTGTTACCTCGACCGCCATGTGGAGAGAATATGTCAGAAAGACGCTAGAGCAAGGTTGGAAACAGATTTTGCTTATCTATTTTACTCCTCGTGCCTTTCGTACTCTAGACCCAGCACCGAACCAAGTTGCTGAGTCTGAAGTACAATTCGAGATCGGCCAGAGTAGCCAAGTCCAGGAGGTGATCTCCGAGACGGATGTAGTGCCACATTCCAGGGATGCTCTCCCGTCTACGATAGCTAGGGTTGCTGAATGGTAAGCTGATGAAGGAGAGAAAATAGAGGCCATACCTAACTTGCTAGAGAGAGAAGACCAAGACTTCGAGAAAGCAGTCGAGCAGGGTGCCAATGACAGCTCAGAAGAAGAAGAGGAAGCAGGAGATGACAACAATGACAATGAAGAGGAAGACAATGCGATTCCCAACGAGTGGCAACCACAAGATTATGATGCTCTTGCTATTAATGAGGGCCGTGACACTCGTTAGGAGTATGGACAGAATGAGGTCCAGAAGGATAGGGTGTATCCTACCAAAGATGCAGTTCAACATTCCATGAAAGCTTGGGCATTGTCACTCCGGCGGTCATTTCGAGTGAAGAAGTCAAACCACACAATGTATGACGTTGTGTGCGAGAGGGATGATTGCCCATGGAGAGTTCACGCACATCAACCGAAGTGGAGAAATTCATTGGGTATGCTTAATTGTGGTGTAACATACATGCGTGGTCGATACAGCTGTAATTAGGCACAAGAATCTAAGTGCCAAGTACATTGCGGGGGTGATGTATTATGAGATTGTTGAGAATCTCAGTTATGAGCCTCGGGCCTTAATACTTGCCATAGAGAGAAGGTTTTAGTACACAATCAACTATTATAAGGCATGGAGGGCTTAACAGAAGACGCTCAAAATGAGGTTCGGTACATTCGAGGACTCATATCATAACCAGCCTTTCTGTCTAGATATGGTAAAGAGGCGCAACCCTGGCACATACTTCTCTTTCGAAGAGAAAGATGCGATATTCCCGGAGGGTGCGCCGATTCTACATCGAGTTTTCTTTGCACTCGGTGCTTGCATCTAGGCTTTCCAGTACTTTCGTCCCAGGCACATTTCTAACTGGAAAGTATAGAGGTCAGATATTGACCGCTATTGGTGTTGACGGTAACAACTAGGTTGTGCTAATTGTCTTTGGCTTCGTGAAAAGTGAGAACTACGAAAGTTGGTTGTGGTTCTTACGGCACTTGAACGTTGGGGTTCTTCAGGGCAGGCCAAATGTTTATTTATTGCATGACCGACATGCTGGACTTATAAAGGCAGTCCAACATATAAAGCATGATCCAGAGGAGGCATATCCTTGGAAGGACATTCAATCTCGATGGTGTATGCGTCATCTAGGTGTGAATTTCTACCGTCACTTTGGGAAGAATAAAGAATTGACTAATCTGTTCAAGAGACTGTGTAGCCAAATCCAATAGAGGAAGTTCAAGGCCTTGTGGACGAAACTTGATGAGCTAACATTAAAATACAAGCATGAGAAGGCCACAAGGCAGCAATCTGGAAGTGATCCGGAGCCAGAGCCAGAGCCACTTTGTTCTCTGCCCACTGATGACCAACAGATGATCCGCAAACGGCAAAGGACAAAAGTTAGATGCTTTTCAGATTGGATTAAATTCGAGAGTAGGGAACATTGGTCTCTACTCTATGACACTCACGGTGCAAGGTATGGCATCATGACCACCAATCTTGCAGAGGTGTACAATTGGGTCATGCGGGGTATGCGATGCTTGCCTTTGGTTGGTATTGTGGAGGGCATAATTCGTGGAACCACCCGATACTTCGTGGACCGGCATACTGCTGCTTTTGTGGTGCGCAGCGACGAGCGCCATTTGTATTACAGAAAGATTACGGAGTACTTCATTGAGAAAAGTAAGAAGGCAACCCAGCATCGTGCCATCAAGGCAAGTTCCCGAGAACTCCGTTTCGATGTAACGTGTAGAGACAAAGGTCGGCGAGGAATAAATCGGGATGTTATTGTTCATGAGTGCACCGTTACGGATACTTGTCGGTGTAGCTACAACAAACCATCTCTGTACCACAAGCCATGCAGTCATGTCATGGCGACATGCGCCATATTTGATATGCATGTCAGGGTGTACTTGTCTGAATACTTCACAAAAGAGAAGGTCCTTGAGACTTGGAGCGATGAACTCCGGGGGTATAGGGTTGTCAGCTCATTCATATCTCCACCAGATGGTGCACATCATTGGGTGCCAAATTTCCAACGTGTCAACTCAAAGGTGGAAAGAAGAAAGACACGACACATTCGGAATAATATGGATGAATCCAAAGCAGGCAGGAAAAAGAAAAAGTGCTCTTTGTGCAACATGGTCAGACACATGTACAAGAATTGCACAGAAGCCGGCACAAGCAGTCGAGGCCCCCATGACATACAGATCACCGCACATCACATAATATACATAGTCCCTAAGATGTACGTATGGTAGTTACTTAACTTGTTAATTGTCACGTGTTGTATCTTTGGCGCTAACAATATTTGTCTGTTTTACAACATGTAGATAGCGGGTAATGATGATTGCCCCTACGAGCTTCTCTCTGCTATGGTCGACGGCCACCACCAGGCACGAGCACTCACGTCCACCGATCTGGACCAGCCTGATCTTGTCCCGCTCAAAGTCCGGACACCACAGTATCTCTGGAGCATCCATCCCCGATGGGTTGGCAGGTTAGTTAAGCAAGCACAATGGTCGTTTATATTTAATTTTTATCTCGTTACGTGACTAACATCTTCTTCCATATAGGTTACGCGGTGCTGGCTTACTCCCTCTAGCTAGATTAGTCGATGAAGCCACCAGGTTTCCATTCGATAGAGCTCTTCTCACGGCGTGGGTCAACAGATGGCGGCCGGAGACACACATTCCACCTGCCTTTAGGGGAGGTGACGATCATACTTGAGGATGTATCTTACCTGCTAGGACTTCTAATAGCAGGAGCAGTAGTTGTCCCAAACGATGTTCAGCCAGACTAGCGCGTTGATATGCTGGTGCGCTTCGCGGGAGCCCATCCCATCCAGCCTGGTGGCGCGGCAGTGGAGGAGTTCACGGACACACATGGGCCGACGCGGAGTTGGTTGCATCAGTACCAGGTATGTCGTTTAAACATGGTAATGAAATTAAACATTAACTTATCCATAGTGGCTGTATACTAACGTTTGTTCTTTCATAGACGGAGCACCTAGCTCCCGATGCTGACGATTACACCGTTAGTCGGCACCTAGAGGCTTACCTCATTTGGCTTTTTGGCTAGGTGATGTTCACCAGCATGCACCACGACAGTGTCGACAGGCACTTGGTGTAGTTCGCCCGAGCCATCGCCGATTCACCCGACGATGGCGTTCCACAGTACTCATGGGGATCTGCCGTCCTTTGTGTCACATACCGTGCTCTTTGCGACGGATGTCGACGCCGGACGGCTGGCGTGTCCATTACTGGGTGTCCCTTATTGATACAGATCTGGTCGTACGAGAGGGTGCAGACATGACACCATACCTAGGGGGCCGCCAGATGAGGACATCGACCGACCGACTATGGACACACTTTGGTGTCGACGACGGGTCAGTATTTGTTGTACTTAATCATTCACTAAAATTAATTTCGTACTGATATTTCTTCTTTTGCAGCCATCTTGGACCTACTCTCAGACCCACCTCTCCTACCCAGACTACACGGCACAGCTCGATAACATTCGGGCGCATGACTTTCGTTGGAGACCTTACATGCCAGGCGAGGTCATCCGGTGCGCGCCTCACGGGCTCTCTGCCTTGTGCTTGCGGGACGCGGCATACTAGAGGACACGTAGATGCCTCGTATTCGATGTCATGATCGAGGGATATGCTCCCTACCAGGTCTATCGATAATTTGGACGAGCATAGTACTTCTCGTGTCCTATACAGGCCCAGATGCTTGCTCAGATGCACCAGAGAGCTTCTACACACGTACATACAAACATGCACATCATGTTTTGCTGTTACCTACCATTGTAAACCTTAATTTAAATTGTTTGCTACAGGAACACGAGGAAGGGAGTACCTGGCGGTATTCCATGGGATGTTAGGATGTAGCCATGGGTCGCCCAGTGGGAGGGTGTGCTGGAGGATCTAGATGAGGAGGATGATGACTACGACCCTACGACATACTACGACTATCTTCGATGGTACTCTGTTTGTACCAGGGTTCATCTCATCAAAGGACGGGGTGATGGTCCTCCACCTGCGGCTGGTGTGACTCACAGATATCCTTCTCACATGGTCGCTGCCTATCAGGAGTCGGTAGGTACATGAATTGTCTAATCTCCGATGATTGATGATTGATACTACGTGAGTATCTGACTTTATTCTTTTGCAGTCCGTTCACAAGTGGAACGCACGGAACTATATCGATGATATCGTTCAGCGGTGGGTCGGCGAGGTTGGTGTGGTGCACAACCCGCTAGACTGGATGGGAGTGCGGGCGGCTCTCGACGAGATCGACGCTTCTATCCACCTCACGTCTGCACGGCCACCTCCTCCAGCTCCTCGTCCACAGCCAGTGCTTGTGATGCCAACACCCCTACCGGTGCAGCCACCACAGTATTGATATCCCCCGCACCAATACTTCTACGATCCAGACCCATCATCGGTAGCGGGCCCATCATCGGCAGCGGACCCATCGGGACATGCCGCACCGACACCATTGGGATATGGAGCACATCCGACACCTGGTGAGAACTGTACAGTCTTACACTGTTTTACATCGTAATCTAAACTATGTCACTAATAACTCATATGTTTGTATAGCGCCGTATCCATATCAATACTGGTGAGCTAGCGTGGACCTTGCCTATCATAGTCCGTCTAGATCGGTAGACTCTAGTATCGGTGGCCAGCACGACTTAGGAGGTTACGACGCTTGGGAGCATGGCACCGCTGAGGTGTTCGGACCTTCACAGCTTGAGGGAGCACCACCACCGACGCAGCCGGAGCAGCAGCCCGCTAGACCGCCTAGGGTGCGTCATTCGTCCGATAGGTTTACCTTCTCGGAGCAGCCACCGAGACGTACTCGGGGTAGGCGTGGTGGTTAGTACGACTTGTGGTTATTATCGTAGGGACGGACGATTTGTACTGAAATATTTATTACGATATATCGTATTATGTCATTATGCACTTCATATTATGAACATGTACTTTGTAGTATCCCTGCTATTCACTATCTACTCATAATTTGAGCCTACACTTCAATACCACATTTGACGAGCTTATTTACAGATGTGTGATTGCCTTCGAAATAGATATTGCAATGGCATGATACAGTAATTTAAATAGTCCAGCATCAACAACTTCTAACAAAATAGTTCGTGACATAACACAGTACATTATAATGGCACATGCAAACGTGCTTACATGACTTTAGGGAAATGAAAATAGCTGAGACTTATCCAAACTGACTACTAAGTACAGCAAGGGTACTTTCCCTTCCTTATGGCGTCTGGTCCTGCTTCCTTAGCATGACGAGCCCTCTCACACTTCCTCTCTCTTTTAGCTTCACGCTCCTCTTTTGCCTTGCGCTCCACCTCCTCTCTCCTCTTCTCTTCTTCCTCACGCTCACAGGCCCACTAGTATCATATCTCAAAAAGCTCCCTGTTGAACTCCTTGTGTCTCATAAGCTCTGCCTAGTCATCAGGGTGCACCTCCTTATCAATCCATTCGACAAAGTCACAGAGCGGAGGTGGCGACGATGGAGGAGTTACCTACACGCAGAAACGTTAATAGAGATATTATAAGTGATTTATTTGAGAACAAGATATAACTAAAAAATAGCATAATTATTCATACTGGTTTATTAGCATATGGTCGACGTTTTGATTTTGGCTTTGGCTTTTTAGGAGTGTAAGAGTAGTTGCCACACTTCCAATACCTTATCTCGTATATGAGGTATCCATACTTCTCATGAACTTATATTTATCTCCACAAAAACACATAAGTGGTTCAACACCTACCGACGGACGATGACGAGGATCGTAACCGTACTCAGATTTATCCTTTTTCACCATCTACAGTAAGAAAATATGCAATTGATATGTGGACATAAATTTAAAATGTTACATTTACACCCACATGTTCTGCATGACCTCATGATACCCAGAACAACTAACAAAAAAACACATATTTATTTAATATTCACATAATTATCGCTTAAGTGTGTTTAAAAAGCCCTACATTATTGCTAAAGTGTGATTACAGTACCCCTAAGTTACTTCTAAACTATTTCAAAATTGATAAAATATGTTTAAATTACCTCCAAACTATATTTAATTAACCTCTAAATTATGTTAAATCTACCGCTAATCTACTCCTAAATTACCCTTAATCTACTACTAAAGTACCCCTAATCTACTACTAAACTATATCCTAAAGAAAAAAGAGAGGAAAAGAAGACATACCTAGAAGGAGAAGTGACTGCCTGCGGACTAGGAGGAATTGCAAGAGGTGGTTGGGAGGGGGGCTTCGGCCCCCTTTTTATAAAGCTGATGTCGGCACATGAAATGCCGATCTAGGGCCGGTGTCCCTAGATCGGCAGACCATGTGTCGATCTAAGGGGGCTGGCCTAGATCGGCATATGGTCTGCCGATCTAGGGCCACCCACCTTAGATCGGCACTTCATGTGCCGATAGGACCGCGCCATAGGCGACCTAGATCGGCCGATGAACTACCGATCTAGGGCTGATTGGTTTAAATCGGTCGTTCAAGCGTCGACAGAGACCTAGATTTGTAATTTTTCAAAACCTTATACCAAAATTGAAATTTCATTTAAAAATTGTATTATTTAAAAAAAATCTGAAGCAGCGGTGGTGTACCGGCGTGGAGGATATATAGAGCACAGAGCAATGGAGTTAATTAACAGTAAACAATTATTGGGCTTAATGGGCTAGTTGTCGTGTGGGCTGTTTTAGGTTCCCGCAAGGATCGGAACTCGTTGGTGGAGAAACATACCCGCTCCTGCCCCATCTATTTTTGGACTCTGAACCTGTTCCCCTGCGAGAAAAAAAAATTCACTTGCCCCTACCCATGTCAGGATGGGTCCCGCACTCCCGCCAGGGTCTTGCACCCGACGGAAAAATTAGCACTCTTATTACCACGTAACTTTATAGTAGCAGGTTAAGAATACGAACTTGTGTTTTATATTTTAAGAAGTTACTAGTAACACTTTTTACGAATCTAGATTTTTTAGTTAATTTGTTTAATTCGAATTTTAGATTTGGAGACCGGGCCACACAAACAATCACTGAGCAACGTCTTTGTGACAGCTTTGTGACAGAAGTGCATGGCTAAGCGAGGAGCGGAGCTGAGCATTGGGTGCATTGGATTTGCAAAGAATGTTCTAGTCTCTACCCTTCTTAATTGTATATATTGTATGCCAAAGAGGGTTAGTATATGCTAGCTTAGTATAGTATAGTTGTTAATTTGTGGTCCATTAGATTCTGATCACTAAGAACCACACTAATTAATTACTACAGAATATACCTAGGGCTCCATTCGTTTTAGACTTGCCTTGACACGTTTTTCAATATCTTAAGCAGCGCGGATTTATATATATATATAGATAGATAGATATTTTATATAGCGCGCAGCGCGCTGTATAGCTATTCAGCACATGGAGGTCAAACCCACGTCAACCCACCGCACCGCTCCATCATCCACTGTACTATATGCAGTGTAATTTTTTTACTACCAATCTAATAATTTTACCACCAATTTAATATACGAAGTGTAATTTATATGGTTGTAAATCTTTTACCACCTTCGGTCTATTTCTGTACTATATGTAGTGTAATTTTTTTACTACCAATCTAATAATTTTACCACCAATCTAATATGCGAAGTGTAATTTTGTATGGGTTGTAAATCTTTTACCACATTCGGTCTGTTTCTGTACTATATGCAGTGTAGTTTTTTTTACTATCAATCTAATATGTGAAGTGTAATTTTATATGTGTTATAAATCTTTTACCACATTTGGTCAATTTCTCTAATAGTTCATCTGTATGTGTTGTAAATCTTTTACCACCTTCGGTCTGTTTCTCTATTTGACTCGTTTGTATGTGTTGTAAATCTTTTACCACCTTCGGTCTATTTCTCTACTGGTTTGTTTGGAGTATAAAACAATTACAACCTATCTATCAGTTTTGTTCGTACTCAGCATATAGTACAGAAATAGACCGAATGTGGTAAAAGATTTACAACCCATATAAATTACACTTCGCATATTAGATTGGTGGTAAAATTATTAGATTGGTAGTAAAAAAATTACACTGCATATAGTACAGTGGATGGTGGAGCATGTGGTGGTTGACGTGAGTTTGACCTCCACGCGCTGAATAGCTAAACAGCGCACCTCGCGCTGTATAGTGCTACCATATATATATATATATATATGCTAAGATTCATTCCTTGAGAGTAACCCTAAGGAGGGCAGCATATATATACACACACTCTAACACCCCCCGCAGTCTGAACTACCGGCGCAGCGGAGTTGCAAGACTGGAAGAACAAAGAAAGGTACATCGCTCACACAGGAGCCCCCCACAGACGCAACTAGCCACTGCTGATGTTGAGGCTGGAGCGAAACTCGGAGAAAGTCGACGACGGGAGACCCTTGGTGAAGATGTCCGCAAACTGGGAGGTGGTCGGGACATGGAGAACCCGAACAGCGCCGACGGCGACCCAGTCGCGGACGAAGTGTAGATCGATCTCCACATGCTTGGTCCGCTGGTG
>KE372106.1:491556-503153 GCA_000418225.1 Zizania latifolia | reverse complement strand
GGCACCACGGCGACGGCGTGCTGCAAGGCGCGGTAACGGTGATGTAGCGACGACGTGCTACAGGACGTGGCCCGCGCCACATACGGGTGGCAGCGGCGCCGGCGGTGGTACAACGGTGCCAGCGACGGTACAGCGCTGCCAGACGTTAGGGGTGGCATCACTAGGGCACATAAGGGTGTAGGGGTGGCAACGGGGCGGACGGGTTTGGGTTGATCAATACCAGACCCGAACCCATCCCCGCTTAGACCCGACCCGCATCTCCCCACGAGTTAAAATCTCGACCCGAACCCGTACCCGCCAGATCCTCGCAGACCCGGTGGGTCCCCCGCAAACCTGATGACTTGGGGGTGAGCGGGCAGCAAGGGGCGATCGGGGGACGGCCGTCGGTGGCTGGGGCGACCGGGGGCCAGTCGACGGTGGTGGAGAGACGCGGCGGCAGATCTGGACGGCAACGCTCGAGGACGATGGCGGAGGGATTGCGGGCTTGCATTCGACACTGCGGCGCCTCTCCTTGGGCCGGTGGCACGGCGCCTGGGTTGGCCGCCTCCGCCTGGCGAGGAGCAGGGATCGAGGGTAGAAGGCAGCTGCGTCTGATCTAAAGTTAGCTGCGCCGGTGGCCGGCAGCCCGCTACCGCATCGACGACGGCTTCACCTGTCGCACGGGAGTTGATTTTTGGAGAAGGCTGTGGCGGTGCGTCATGTGTGTGCCTGGGAACTAAGTGGAAAATACTGGATTGCTAGGGTTTCTTGTTAGTGGGCTTGCTGTTATTGGGCTTTATTAATTGGACCGGGGATCCGTGGGTACCCGTGGGTTAGAAAATAAACCCGGACCTGAACCTGATTTTATCCGGGGCCCCGACCCGATGGACCCATGGGTTGAAAATCGGTCCCGACCCCGAACCCGTAGGGGCGTGTCCCCAGCGGGTCTCCAGACCCGTCGGGTATTTTGCCACCCCTATGCGGGTGCGAGGCAATATGGCATGGTTGATGACTACTGTCACAACGTCTTTCAAGACGGCTGACTCATGGCTATGTTGTACAGTTTGTCATCAAATCATGCACTAGATAGTAGATTAGATCTAATGTGAAATGCAGTATAGACAGTAATTGAATGTATAACATACTGTCGATTGCGGTAGATTGCTTTTCCCCACGTAAAACTTCGTGCTGATAACGTGTTGAGATACTTGGCTCTGCTACCTGCGTAGTCCAGAGCTTCGATAACGAGCGAGAGACAGTATGTAGAGGAAACAGACTAATTTTTTATTGATCTGATTTCTCAGTCGATACAATGAGGGAGGGCCTCTCTGTTTATAGCCAAAAATCTTTAGAAATAAACATGTCCAACTGATCTCTAATTTTTAGAGTAACCGAAATCGATTTCTTAACATCCCCAAATATTTACCGTCTGGGCGGTTACCATGGTGGCAGAAAATCAGTTACCGTTCAGTAGCGTTAACCCTAGATCCAAACGCTTTTGACCATCGGATTTGATGAATAGATGTGACAATAGATCCGTGCGTTTCATTTTGAGGATGGCTGCGTTTTGCGGCACAAAATTAGGTGGACCTTGGCATGACTGCAGTGGGACACAAAAGAAGAGTGGACATAGGAAAGAAATTCTCGTGTATTATGATATAGATTTGTATTTATGCCCATTACTTGGTAACACTCCTTGGTCTCGGTAGGAATAGAAATCTTGTCAACTTTTGTCTCTAATAATTTAGTAGCAAACCAAACAAGCTAGAGGAGGGTACTATCAAAATATCAAAATTTGCCTAGGTTGCTGCACTACGACTGTAGCGCAACTCCAAATTTTGTCCATGCTACTATTATTGAATAGATTCCAAAAAACATTTCTTCAGTCCGTTAACTTATATGATGATTGTATTTTTAGTTGTGATCATGATATATTAATAATATTATAAACAATAGGATACTGACATCAATAAAAAAGCCATAAAAACAAACATATAGGACTAGTATTTTTTATGTTATATATATGATCTCTTGTTACAATTACTTTGAACAAAGTCTTAGTAACGTTGACCTTCATTGACTTGTTGAACAATAACATGCCAGTTACCGACCCCAATGCAAAATCTAATCAATTTAGCAGCTGATTCGTTAGTTTTGCCTCCCTCAAAAATTCTAAAGCCACCGATCCACCTACCCACCAGGTCGCCACCACCACTCCCCTCCCCCTCCACTTCTACCCCGGAAAGCTTCCTCCTCAAATCACTAACCATCTCCTCCGCCACCACCGCCACCGCCACCGCCACAACCCCTTGACGCCGGCTACCTCCACTTACTCAACTGTACAGACCCCAGGCACTGAGACAAGCCCCGCGGGCTGCCGCGGGGCCGTCGCCCGGGGGATGAAGGGCTTGTGGAAGCAGAGCGGCCTGGCGGGCCTGGCGTGCGCCGACGTCGGCAGCCTCAACCCGCTGGGAGCGGCCGCGGGGCGCTCTAGGAGACGCACGAGGCTCGTCGTGTACGGGTTCGCCATCGCCTTCGCGGCATTCACCGCGTACGTGGCTTTCTCCTCGCCCCTGGCCGGCGCCGGAGAGGGAGGGGCCTCGTGGTTTGGCGGCGTGTACGCGTCCACGGAGCCCTACCGCGCACAGGTCTACAGCTTATTCTTGTCCATCTTCCCCACCAACTCCTCGATCCCCTCGCTGGTGCCGCCGCGCCGCGACGGCGGATCGAGTAAGGTTGGCGGTGAGGTGGCTAGTGTTGGGATCGATGAACAGGTGCAGGTGGGGAGTGGGCTAGGAAACAGTAGCTCTGCTTCTGCTGCTGGGTTTACCAAGCAGTCGAGAAGTGGAGGCAGTGCGCCAAGCAACAATGCCGGTGGTGGAAGTGCACCTGCGCCCGGCAGTTTGGCAGGAATTGGCACTCCAGCCGCTAAGGGCAATAGCAGTAACGGAGGCGGCGCTCCGGCGAATAATTCCGCCACAAGTGGTGGCGCCCCAGCGAACAGCGCTGTGGATCGGAGTAGCCCGACTGGAGATGGGAGTGGATCCCCAACCACAACCAGTAGTTCTGCCGAAAAAGGATCCTCAGCCAAGTCAGGCGAGGAGAATGTAGACAAGTCCAATAAGCAATCGGGAAATGGAAGTGGAAGTGGAAGTGGAAGTGAAGCCCCAAGCAATGAAGATGTTGTTTCTGACGGGAAGGGCAGCATGACGAAGGCTGACACAAAAGTTGCAATTGGAGCCCCCAGCGATAATTCTGCTGGAATTAACAGTTCCACAAAGGCTGATTCTAGAACTGGATCTAATAACAATGCAGGAAGTGGAAATGGTGCTGAAACTAGTGTTTTTGCTGCTTCAAATAACACAGCAGTAAAGTCTGATACAAAACACGAGGTATTTGCTACGAGTACTGATTCTGCCAGAAGTGGCTCAGATGTGAAGGCTGATTTGAATATTGGATCAGATGCTCATCCAGGGAGTGGTAATGGAGATGCAAACCATACATCAGACGCAACTGTTAGTCCAGCGAAGGGCAATGCTAAAGATGGTGGAGCTGATCCCAATTCTGGGAGTGGGAATGTAGCTTCAACTTACAATCACACTGCTAGTCCCACGGTTGTAGGAAAGAAAGAGGGTGGATCTCCAGGCAAGAACCAGACACTTGTAGCATCACCAAATCTGAAGAATCATAGCCAGACTAGTACTGAAATTGTTTCTGGTGGAAGTGGTGTTACGACGAGTAAGCAGAAGGAATCAATTCCACAGGGTATTGTTAGTTCATCAAAGAATGATCCAGCCCAGGCAATCAACTCAAAAGCTGTGGGCGAAGTTCTGGTGAAGGGGAATGGATCATCAATGAAACAAGCTTCAACAAAACAGCCTGATAAAAAGGTTGACTGGATCAAGGAGATGGCCAGCTGTGATTTGTTCCATGGGAATTGGGTTCGGGATGATTCGTACCCTCTCTACCTTGAGGGATCATGTCCTCACATTGATGAGCCCTTTGATTGTTATCGCAATGGCCGTCCAGATCGAGCCTACCAGAAGCTCCGGTGGCAACCCAGTGGATGCAGCATTCCAAGGTGAGGAAAAGTTACTAGAGACCCATCAATTTTGGTAAAATTTATTTCATCGTAGTGTGTAATATGCCTATTCTTGTTATATTAGATTGAATCCAACTGATATGTTGGAAAGGCTGAGGGGGAAAAGGTTGGTTTTTATCGGCGATTCACTGAATAGGAACATGTGGGAATCTCTGGTCTGTATCTTAAGGAATTATGTCAAGGACAAGAGGAAGGTTTTTGAGGCATCTGGTAGGCGTGAGTTTAAGACTGAGGGCTCGTACTCTTTCCTGTTCACGGTATGTATGTTCTTCAGTTTGGATTGATTCTATATTGTTATACACTATGCATCCATTTTTGAAATTAGAACAGCTGCTTAGTGGAAATTCCTGTCATTTAGGACTATAACTGCAGCGTGGAGTTTTTCCGCTCCCCTTTCCTTGTCCAAGAATGGGAGATGAAGGTCAGCAACGGAAAGAAGAAAGAAACTCTTAGGCTTGACATAGTCGAGCAATCATCACCAAAGTACAAGGATGCAGATTTTTTAATTTTCAATACTGGGCACTGGTGGACACATGAGAAAACTTCTCTAGGGTAACTTGTCCTGATATCTTCACTGCTATCTGATTGGATAATCGTCTCTATTTCATTCTTGTTGCTGAATGTTAAAGATATGCTTGATGCGCCACAGGAAGGATTACTATCAGGAAGGTAATCACGTATATAGTGAGCTCAATGTTGTGGATGCCTTTCATAAGGCTCTTGTCACCTGGTCCAAGTGGATTGATGCCAACGTAAATCCCAAGAAAACCACTGTGTTGTTCAGAGGGTATTCGGCATCTCATTTCAGGTATGTATTGCCTTTTGTTTTTGTGAATTACTAAATGCTAATTTGATGTATCTTCAACTGAATAAATATTTTATTGTGAATGTCAACTGTGAAGTGGAGGGCAATGGAATTCAGGTGGGAACTGTGACAAGGAGACAGAACCAATAAGAAATGAACAATACCTTTCAACCTACCCACCAAAGATGAGCATTTTAGAGGACGTGATCCACAAGATGAAAACTCCGGTTGTTTACTTGAACATAACAAGAATGACTGATTATAGAAAGGATGCACACCCTTCAATCTATCGCAAACAGAGCCTGACTGAGGAGGAGAGGAGATCACCCGAGAGATTCCAGGACTGCAGTCACTGGTGCCTTCCTGGAGTACCGGATTCCTGGAACGAGCTGCTTTATGCTCAACTTTTGATCAAACAGCATCAAATGCTCCTACAATAGAGACAAGTGTGGGGTTTTTTGGATGGGGATGCTTGTATATGAACTGTTGTTCTCCATGATAATAATCCACACAATTATCAAAGTAGGACGATAGAGACCTAGGGATTTTGATATCATTGTAGAGAGTAATGTTGCTGGTTGGTGAGATCTCTCAATAGGCACACAAATTCTTGAATAAGAGGCTTCTAGGTCTCCATGTTGTAAAGTTCGTGTGTAGTGCTAATGAGTAAAAAAGAATAGTATATATGAGATATAAAAATTCCTCTTTTTAGCGAGTTTTGTTTTTTGTTTAAGGATATATAGTATTCTCCTTGTGAGTTTGTTATGAACCCATGCTGCATGGCAATAAACGGCTTTAAGCCCTCAACTGATGAGGTGCCACTTGATTAGAATTGTGGATGGTTTTTCATTCGTGGGGTGAATTGCGTGGTGTGTCAACCTATCTGCCAAACTCTTGAAGACAACTAGGCGCTTAGCAGTTTCCTGAGTTTGCCGACATTTTTCTACAGTTATGCTTGTCCATGTGGGATCCATGGGATATGGTTCAGCTTGCAGCTTTTGAGGAATTGAGGATTGAAGCTTGTGAAAACTGAAAAGTTGCTACCACTGTTTGTTAGTCGTAAGTTGAAACGAGAACGGAAATAAGAGTTATTATATCTTTTCTATATTTATTTAACAGAAATATAAATAAACAAATATCCAAAAACAAATATGAAATCGAGTAGTGCCACAAATTAATGTTTATCGAATAAGAATAGGACACAAATAAAAAACTGAATATCCATTAAAATAAAAACACTTCATGTGAAAAACACGATAAAACAGTTTTTTATAGCAAATATGCAGGTGACTTTCTCATTTCAGCATTCCGCAACTGGAAGTAGTATGCAGCAGCAGACCTTTGCTGGGGAAACTTATGCGATTGTGCTCAGGTCTACTTCGGATGCATTTTGTGGATTCGAGTATATTAGAATGGAGGCTCTATTGTTGGTTCTGTTGCGCTCAAAGTGGCAGTGACGTTTCATCAACAGCCCAACATTTCCTGAACACCCGTCCGTTTGTGCGTTCTAGTGTACCCTGCCCAACGTAAATTTTCATTTAGGTCCTTCTAAGGGTTTAAATGCAATTTTGGCAGACAGGAAGTCAATCACCCGGTTGTCACATCAGAAAACTCGTCTATTGGAAGGGTGATTTTTAAAAAATTGCTCTGCTAGGCGACGAGAGTATATTTTTCTAAAAAGTCAAAACATAAATATAGTTTTCTACATTAAGAAATAGATAAAAATTAAAAATCCATTTTCTACAGCTTCACCGGAAGCTTATGGAGTGCAAAATTCTTGGGCCGGAGAACCTGCGCCCACAAAGCCCATCAGAGCCTTGTTCCCAGTTCTCTTGTTAATTTCGTCTTATCGAGATAATAATCAACTTTGATCCAAAGGTTACAATTTGTGCCTCTCTAAAACAACTTCAAAACTGAAGGACTGAAGTTTCAGAAGATAAAACTAAACTTGTCGGATCTATGGTTAGTGGCACATGAGCTCTAGTACAATGCACCCATGTTTGGTTCACATGTCGGCATGTTTGGAGATTGTGCTAACTGCAGCTACTTCTAAAATTTAAAGTTCTTCGTACGGTTTAAATTCTCATTCCAAATTGTTAAAATCAAAAGCTATATAATCTAGAAATGAAGCAATATCTAGAAGATAAGGAACACAAGCTTCTCTAAATTCTCATCTGGTAGCTCCTCAAAATCCGAATCTCCTCAAATAGACCTATAGTCTAAGATACTTTGCCAAACATTTTATGTCTACCTCATTAAAGTTTGGTCTATCATGGGAAGCTTAAGGTTATGAGAAGTAGTTATTGAGTATCTAGATGTTGAGTGTCTTAGCTGGTGAAAATCTTAAAAATCAGTGTTTTCTAACTTCTGTATATTAATTCATTTCTATATTATCTACTAAGTTTTATGATCTAGAAAAAACTAGACTATTTAGGGAGTAAGAGTTTCTAAAGAAAATGTAGCTATTAAAAACTCCCAAACCACAATTAAGAAAAATAGGGCATGTCCCATAATTTTCATGCTATTGCGCCTGGCAACCAAGCTCTTACAAAAAACCTTACAATTTAGCTGTTTAATTGGATTTTGCCATGACTAGTTCACAAGTTTGGCATCCCAGCTTGTGGCTAGGTGCCAAAGTACACTACCCTACTCTTGTCATTACCTCCCTAATGGAGTGTGAAAACATTTGGCTTCAAACCACCTTGGTTTGTGAAATGTGAATCCTAATACCTTTATTTGCATAATAATTATGCTCATCCCCAAAAAACATGTCATCTCGGCCCCCATCATCTATGGACTGCCAATTGTCCAGACTCTGCAGAGAGATTGGCTTCTTTGAGCCCCCCATGCTGGCCAAAAGCTGGATGCATAGACCACACATGTCCCTGACACAACCCAATATTTGCTTTACATCCCTGTTTGTTCCCAGCTCCCGCTGCTAACTCTGACTGATCACCGCCCCACTTGATCTCACTACTTGTTTCACGCATCATCCACACATTATTTTCAGACTCAAGAAGATACCCATCGTGTTAAACCAAAAAGGTACTATTCATCTTTTTTTCAACCACTACTTCGTCCCTATCTGAATAAGATTTAACCAAATTTATAACAAAGAAATAAGGAAGTTAAAACATATTTCATAATAGATCCAATAGTGCTTGCTAATTTGATATTCAACTTGCCATAGTTTTACTTGGAACAAAATCGAAACTAAAATTATCTTAATTAGGACGAAGATAATATATTATAACATCGACTTGCTAGCTGAAGGTGTATCTTATAACCTAAACTCTTTTTTCTGATCACAACATTACGTCTATCAGAATTGAACCTGTTGATATGAAGACCTATAAAAAAAATTATGCTTCCCAAAAGAGAGGCATTGGCCATCTCCTGATATTTGATTGGTGTCCTCTTGGTGGGATATATAGCATGCTAATTGAACAACCAGCATGCACAGTGTGCTAGATGGAAAACGAGCATCTCACTAGCGCCACATGCATTTGTTATGCATGCCAATACAAACCAGCTCATGCCATCCATCACGGACGCAGACGACCGTCGCCGGGGCGAGGAGAAGATCTGAGCCGTCCGTTCCTCGATCGGAAGGCGGATGATGGCCTCCAGAGCTGGGACCTGGGAGAAAGACACAGGAAGCATGTGCATGCCAGGACAGGCTGCAGGCAGTGCTGAAAACTGCACCATCTACTCCTCCCTCCGGCCGAAGACCTATTGTTAATGATTCTTAAACAAGCTAGTATTACCACCGAATAATTTAGATACATCTCATTAATTACATTAGATTTAATTTGTAGACGCAGGTTTTGATTATGCGATTTCGCTTAGTTAGTCGGAACCCTTTAATTATGCACCGATTAATAAAAAACAAGTTAAAAATCAAACAAGCTAAAAATTAAATGTTTATAAGGCAAATTTGAAATGTTTTAAAACTAGGTTTTTTGTGGATGGTGAGAGTAGTATTCTTATTTATTGGTTGACCCATTAAATAAAATAAATGCAGGCATGATGAGGCATAAAAACCAAACCAAAAGCCCCTCTCCTTTAATTTGCACCCTCCCCAAATTTCCTCCTCCTCCATTGCTCTCTCTACCTCTCTCTCTGTTTCTCTCTCTACCTCTCTCTGTTTCTCTCTCATCCATGAGGATCAGGAGGAGGCCACAGACCATCTCCTTGCAGCACTCATCAGATCCACGCACATCCACTGCACCCCAAACTCCTCTGTTACAGAATGCAGCAAGAAGTAGAGAATGGATGCAGGGAGGGAAGAAGGACGAGGGGAGGCTGCAGCTGCTGCATCATGCTCATGTAAATGTGGATCTTGGCAAGAAATCTGGGGTGGCCAGGCGCCTGGCATTGCCACAGGTATGCACCTCTACAGATTTGTTCATCCATGGTGGTTCTTGCACGCATGGATCAGATGCATAGATCTACCTAGATGATAAATCTCCTGTCTTTGGGCTCATCTCTTTCCCAGGACAATGGAGTGGATCGCAGCACGAGTCCAGGTGATGAGACTCACAGGAGGTATGGACAATGAAGAACTCCAACAGAAAACAGAACAAAAAATCTGTAAAATTTTCGAGTGATTAAACAATGCAAATGTACCATAGATGCATGATAGAAAAGGGGAGGCTCATCAGGTTACTTCCACTTGATTAGTGTTGTTTTTAATTTGTTTCTACTGTTTCATAGTGGGTGATGCCATTGTTTTAGTACACTCGGCTGTCAGACAGAATGGCTCTGTAGTAGGCATGTCCTCCCATGCATCTACCTCCCATAATTCCATTCTCCATATCTAGCCACTTCTTGCTTGTTAGTGGATTATGTTTGGTCTCTTTCTGATCAATTAGGATCACATCGATCACAGCCTGTTTGGTTGGATTCTTGCGTGATATGATACGATCTTTCTTGCATTGGCGTTTAGTGCGCTCGACACAATGCACTACATTGCCAATTTGCCACTTGTGTTTCATCACATTTTGAATCCCTTTATGGGTTTTATTCCGGATTTGATTGTAACTTTGTATTGTGATTTGTGCAAGTGATGCGTTTTGCACTTTGTAGTCTGGTGAATGGGCATGGCGGCACGGAGGAGAAGGCCGGTGTGACATGCACCGGCGGTGGCGACGGGAGTGAGTCCGTGCCGGTGGCCGAGGTGGGAGAGCCCGTGAGCAATGGCACGGCGGCGCCCGTTGCACCACCGGCCGTGGTCGTAGCTGTGAAGGATGAGACGACCGGCGGCGGCAGTGGTGGCAATGGCGGCGGTGGCGGGGCCAAGAAACGGCGCGGCGGGCCAGCGGTGCTGATGGAGGGGTCCCGGTGCAGCCGCGTGAACGGCCGCGGGTGGCGCTGCAGCCAGCCGACGCTCGTCGGCTACGCGCTGTGCGAGCACCACCTCGGCAAGGGAAGGATGCGGAGCGTCACAGGCGGCGGACAACGCGGCGGCGCCAGCCAGCTCGGCCGCACCGAGCACAGGTCCAGGATCCCCGCCGCATCGCCCAGCGCCGACGAGCCGGGCCAACGGCGCAGCTAGGCGACGCGCCATGGCTACTTAACCGCAGAATTCTTCCTCCTCGCTGCATTTTGCCGTGACCTTTAGTGTCGACGGTGGCAATCCATGCCGGTGACGGCACAGGGAAGCAGCAGTGGCAGGTCGGTGATTAATCTGTCCCCTCACCTTGCGCTAAAAATTTCACCTTGATTTCCGAGTAACAGTGAGCAGTGAGCCATCGACCATACAAAGATTGCAACTTGCACCTTGTAGAAGTGGGGTACCCACCCTGCATAATTGTTGCCGTGGTTGGTGCAACTCTGAGGAGGGTTAAATAATTGGTCGTAAAAGCGGCGATTGAAAGCACCCAAATCCGGTGAATCGGCCTGAATTTTACATCAAACGTTTGCACTTTTGAATCACCATTGCTTGTGCTCAAGGCTTTGAGGTATATATATATGTATCAGAGGTGTTCGCAGTTGACTAGGTTTTTGAGTGAAATTGACGCATCTCTCTTAGAACGAGATATACCGATCTTGACATCCCACAAAATTTCTTTTTGTTTTCCTTCAAAGAAAACGTTGCTGCTTAATTCAATCACGTGCTGCTTGCATATATGACGGAGCCCCGACATAGGTAAATCCAAAATATGTGTCTTACGTTTCCCTACTCATTTAAGCTTTCGGATCAACGGCGCTTTTACTCCTCGTTAGCTGTTCCATTTATATACTTCATTTCAAAACATAAACATTTATAACATATAAAATTTATATTAAAATATAAGCACGTCTACAGTACTATTTATCTCATCAATACCCCCATTTAATGAAAGGCACGGTAGTATTTTCTTATTAATTTAATCTCTATTAAACAACCTACAAATGTTTATGTTTTGCAATAGGGAGATTAGCTCTCGACCAGGGTTGATCTCACATGAACCCTGTTGCAGAGTGTGGGGTGCGACAACTGAGCATAGTAAAAAACCATACTAGGCTGCCAATTAAACCTGAAAAATCGAAACCAGACATTTCACTAAAAACTCGATCCATGCAATTGAGCCGATAAAAACCAAATGAACCAGCTGGTTTTTTTACCATCGAATTGGTAACGGTTTTGAAGAACTGACCTGTTCAATGCTAACACACAAGATACCCCTTTTACCTATTTGTAATGTAGACTTAAGTATAAAATGAGAT
>KE372106.1:468172-491371 GCA_000418225.1 Zizania latifolia | reverse complement strand
AATAATATAAAATAAATATAGCATTAATAAAAACCCAGTAATTGAACTCGTGAACTGAGACCCGGAGTCTTGTACCATGCAACGGAGGCGAGAAGGTACTTACACCCTAAGAGCATCTCCAACAGCATGGCTATATGCCTCTTTAAGTTAAAATTTGACTATTCTAACAAAAATAAAAACTCCAATAGATTGGCCACCGGATGGCTAAGCCATCTGGCTGGCTAAACTGGGCTCTTTACTGGCCAAACTTGACCAGCCAAGTTTGGATGGCCAAATGATGTGAGCCCCATCTACCGGTGTCTCCCGCAAGCAAAGCACAACATAGCACATGTCTCCTAGCACGAAGCACCGGAGCTCTCCACGTCACCGCTGTCGCACGGCCCCACCGGAGACCTCCCCCGCCACCACTGCATGGCCCCACCAGAGCTCTCCACGTGGCCGCCGGCATGCCCCTGTGGGCACCATCACTGCCGCAGTAGCCCCACCAGCGCGCCGGCGTCACTTCACGTCGCGCCGCCGCTCCGTCCCTACGTCACGTCGCCACCATGCCCATGCGACGCCACCATGCCCATGCGAAGTGAGCAGGAAGGAAGAAGGAAAACAAAGAAAGAAAGAAAGGGGAGGAAAGAGAAAGAATGAAGAAAGGATGAAGAGAAAAGAAAGAAAAAGAGAAATAAAAAAAGAGAATTTTTTAATTTCTAAAATTTGAAAATTTGAAAATTTTATTATAATTTGGGTATTTCTAAGGTTAGAAATTGGGATTTTAAATAGAAATCAAATCTTTTAAAATATTTTGGGATTTTAAAAGGAAGAGTAAATTTTGTAGAGAGTTGAAAATATAGAGTTTGTTGGAGTTTATAACAGATATAAAGAAGTCTTTTTAAAGAGTTTGTTAAACAGATAAATAATCTGTTGAGATGCTAACGGCTGATACACCGGCGGTGAGTTTGCACGTTCCATGTAATGATGTACATTCCCTGTTCCGTCGTCAGCTGTCACGCTGCCACTCGCCGAATCTCTCCCGCACGCTTCCCACAGTGCGCCACCACCCCGAGTGGCAGCCCGTGTATGGTGTAACAGGCCTTGGGCTCAGTTTACCTTGCGATTTCTGTGTTTTATTCTGCTATATTTTTTATTTGACAGCTAAAACTAGGGCCGGGAGGTAAAAGGGGCGGCCACCTGGGACCTTCAAAAACCATGATCTATTTCTAAACATAATCATAAATTATAGACTTATAGACATGGATTATTATGTAATAGTTTCTAGATTAGATAGGTTTACTACCTGCTTAGTAAAATACCTATTTAATTTAATATCTAATCAGTAAATAATTATTGATATCTTGGTTATGTCTTAATAAGTCTTCTATTTTTTTCTGTTCTGAGTCCCCGAAACGTTAAGGCCGATCCTGACTGAAACCTATATTTTTTATAGTTAAAATATGTTATAAGCATCTTTTAAGTGCTTCTATATTTTTATCACAACAATATTAGAGGCTATTTAGTTGGACTAATTTTATCCCGTATCAGATTACAACGCTAAGGAAAAACGTTATCTGCGTTTGTTTGGGCTGAGCTGTAATCGGACAAAGGGAATCGTTACTAGGCCTAAAGAAAAAAGATTACAGCCCAAATCGGGTGCAAACCCTTACTGATACCAGCTCTCACGCTCGCGTTTCTCCCTTCTCACGCAGTTGCGGCTTCTCGCGTAGCGGTGGCAGACAATGGCACAACCTAGGCTCCACCGACGCTGCCGTCAGATTCCCGCGCCCACAAGATGGTGGCACCCAGCAGCGGCATCGTGTTCTTGTTCCTCTACATGATCCTCCCCGGTGACACCTTTGAGAGAATATACGGAAAGACGCTCTCCTAGGCGGAGCTAGATTTCGGCAACGAGTACACGTTCTGTGGTGCCATCTCTTCGGTGATGATGACGACGACGCTGGCTACCTTGCACGGCTTCGCGTGGAAGGGAGGAGGACGTGCCCGTTGGAGAGGACATTTCCACCGCCACTCATCGAAACTGTGCCGCCTTTCGGTCGTCTGAATCCAGAGATTTCCAAGAACAAGCAACTCCCTGCAACGTCAGAGAACTGGTGCGCTCTTAGCTCCGATCCAGTCTCGCCTTCACCGGGGGAGCAAAATCACCTAACTTGCTCTCAATTTCAGATTGACCTAGCATTCTTGCTTGAGATGGGGGTATCAAAAATTCAAAATCTTGAACCGCTTCTAGGTGAACTGATTAGTGTTCATCTTCAACAACGAATATTTGGTATTTGATGAAGTCTAGACCTCTTGATGATTTGTTCTTTCTAGCTTGTTAGAAATTTATCAATGGTTATATTGAATAGGAGGGTACTGGCGTTGCTGAATGTACATATCGCACTGGGTAAGTAACCAGGTTAATTTCTTCAGTCGTGATGTGTTCTGTAATTTATCCATCTATGCGAGTGATGTTTCTGATATGTCAATCTATAGCTTTTAGCTATTCTCTGAATGCTCCATGGCTTAATGCCTTCTATTTGGTCATGTTCAGTTATCAGTATTTTGTAAACAGAATACATTATACTTATCAACCAAACAATATAATGTAAACAGAATGCATTACACTTATTAACCAAACAAATCGAGTAATATGTTACATTGTTATCCCTTAGCACTATAATTGATTCCATTAACGTTTACGTTACCTTGAGCCAACCAAACACCACCTTAATATTTATAATATAGATTAAAATAAAAACGGTTTGCTTAATGACAAAACTCCTAAAAGCTGTGTAGTATAAAACCATAGCCTTATTTACTCATGAACACACTTAAAAGCATCGTATTATCAAAGACATCAATCACTCACAAAGCAAGAGTACATATACACACACTCCAGTATAGAAAAACAAGTCATTTTAGCTTTGTACTGAAGTCACATAAAACATGTCGTTTTGGCTAACATATGATTTTTCTCCCTATTCTACCCCTAGCTGGCTGGCTGCATGCCCACATCATTTAATTTTTTAGCTTCATCTCTCGTACGGCGTCACTCCATCTTCTCACGTAGACGCGTGCTCCTGGGCATGCAAAAAAAATCGCTTCCGCATACACCTAGCACCATGCAAAAACTGCTCCTGGCGCCATGCAAAAACTGCTCCTGGTACCATGCAAAATTCATCGCTTCATCTCCTATGTGCATTCCTCTCTCTCCTCGCCATGCAAAATCTGCGACACGCCTGTAGTACTCCACTGCGCCCCTCAGCTCTAGATCACCATTGATAGCCTGAATAGTGTCTGGATCATCGCTGGTAGCCTCCACTGTGCCCCTCAACTCCTCCACCACAAGAACCGCTAGGGAGGACATCCACCTAGATCCTAGCAAGTCCCTAGCCTCCTCTCACCGCAACTTGGCACCCTGTGGCCCAGATCGATCAAGTTAGCGTGCACACAGATGGGCGACACCAATTGCTCACACTCGCAGCTTTCAAGTATGCAACTCGGCGCCCCGTGGCCCAGATCGATCGAGCTAGCGTGCACACATAGATAACGAGCATGAATGAACTTGTGAAGGATGCCACGCTTGTTGTTCCTGACTCTGAGGATGAACATGAGGACCTCGTACCGGAGGACGTCACGCTACTTCATACGTGTAGTCGTTACGACAGAGTGCATGACATCAAGGACCTCGATACATGCTGGCTTGCACATAGGAAGCCATATTATCGTTGTGGACTCATGCACAGTGACTACACGATCACATCATGGATATACGGTCTCGATGATTTTGACTGTGAGATACTTATCCTGATGTCAATGAAGTGAATATGGATGACGCGACACTCATGTTACCTTCGGAGGTGCTCAAGAAGCTCGATAATATCAAAAAAAAAAGAAAGGGTCCAATAAAGGTGATAAGATCGATAAAGGTAAATGTAGCAATGTTCTAAACATTTCCATCGCATTACATAGTAACAACAAGATCACAATAATTAAGCATTTCTACATGTTCCATGCAGCAAGGGAGGCCATAGCATCGGCTAACAATGACGCCTCACAAGTGATCTGCAAGGAAAGCCAGCCATGTCTCTCTAGTTTTTCTTTATTTATGTGAGAAATTTTGAATTTATTTGAACCTATAACCTTCATGCACTCCTTCAAAACTAGTTGAAGTATTACGTAAATTCTGTTTGCTTTCCGTGGACAGTACTCATGGAATGCATGTTTCATGATTGCAACAAGTAATATTTAGTATAAAACCGATATTGAACTTTGTTTTGCATAATTGTAATATTGCTTTACCTCTTGGACTACCAAAATAAGATCATCAACCATTTTTGCTGTCTTCTTGTATTGAATGGACTGTATAGCACAAAAGAATCCCAAATCTAGAATGTTGAAATTCGATGAATTGGACAGTTGACAGATTAACCGAATATCAAAACCTCCTTGCTTAGCAGCTTCACAAAATAGTGGATCATCAAGTTCTAAATAGGATGGTGCATTATCTTATACAATGTAGATTGGTTTGTTGATATCCTCGCATGGTCACTTCGCTCGAATAGCCGACAACACCTTCTCAACCATGAACTCTCTAATGACATCTCTAGTGATTGAAGTGATGAGCTTCACTACCCATGTCCCAGCTTACCGATCCACACTATTTTTTTTAGCATGTTCAAAAGTCACAAGAGGAAAGCACCCAATCTTCTCATCGAAAGTGCAAACTCCATTGTTAAATCTTGATGGAACACTTGCACAAAGGAACATGAGTCTAGGGATGTATTTCTTACTCTTACATATACGGTGCGGTACATCTTCATCGGGAAGCAAGTAATACTTGTTAGATTTTTGAGTAAGAAAGAACCATTTCTCATCAATGAAAACGTGGTAAAACAAACCCTTAAACCTTGGATTGTTGGGCAAGCTTTTAGGTTCAACCATATTCACACATTGTTGTAGCCGCGCCTTCTTGTTTGCATCGGTTAAGTGTGGTTTTATGCTATTTGAGTGGTGCCTAAGGTGACCTTGTCGCATGAACCTAATAAACTTGGATTTGCTAATACTAGAATTTTACTCACATCTTCTAAAGTCATTATGTCCTTAAGGACAACATTGCGCAATGGCTCCAAATTAACTGGAATTGGCTTACGACCGGATCTACCTCTCTTTTTTTGAACCAACATAACTAGAATGCCCGGATCAAGGTTTCCTTTACCTTTATTCCACAAGCGTTGAACAGTGCGGATATGTAATCCAAATTGTGTAGCAACTTGGCTAGTAACATGCTTCACTAGTTTTTCATTTGTGCTTCTAGCTAACAAGTTTTGGTACACTTGTTTTCTTAGTTCGTCAGTCATATCTTTCTTCCTATCAGTACCTAAAATTGATTAGTGAAAAAACATGCATAATTAGTGAATAGAATTGGAACACCGTCAAAACATAGAGAAAGTTGGTATTTGTGGAGGGGTACTTAGCAAAAGGTACTGTAAAAGCGCCCAGAGTAATTAGAATGTCCTGTTTTAAATAGAATATCAAGAAGCATTGTTATGTGATCATTATTTATCTAGCATCTATACTTCATGTCCATCACTGCCAACTAGTACTCCTATATTATCTGTGTATTTGAGTTAATAGCAAACTATTTTTTGGAAGGTTATGGAAAATAAAAGTTTTAGGATGTAGAAAAAAATAGTTGAAATACATTGCACTTACCAGTAATGTCGTCTACAGGTGCTTCGAAGTTTAAATCTATCCCACCAACATGTTGTGACTCCATGTTTAAATTAAACCCCATTAAAAAAACTAAGTACCGATGGTATATGAACAAATGGTTGCACGGCAAATAAAAAAAGAAGAATTGTGTTACCATTGTGATCTTTTCATGGAGGCTCCACATTTAGATCGAACTCAGCGATGAAGTGTTGTTTCGGCTCTAAGTTGGCAATCTTCTCCTACACTTTGTTTGATTTTTTTTTATTCGATCAGTTGCACAACAAGCTTCATTTTGTGACGTTTAAATAGACCACGAAATGAGCCTCAACTTCTGACGCACGTAAAAAATGTCGTCACACGCAAAAAATGCCAATGCGTGAGATGAAAAAGCAAGCTACAATGTGCATGCCATGCCAAAAGTACTGCGCCAATGCACCATGCAAAAAAAGGCTGTGACGTGCACAGTGCAGGCCATGCAAAAAGGAGTGAGAACGCGCGCAGTGCAGGAACAAATCGAACTCTAGCGTATAGCTTGAAAGTTCGCGTCACTAACCACTAAGATAAGAGGAGATTATTGAATGACTTTGCATGTTATTTAATATGGGCGAAGAAGAAAAAACACCCTCTAATTAATCACTTATTGGTATCTGAAATCATGTTCTAAATGACTTATTTTTCTATACCAGAGGGAGTTTGTACTTCTACATTTAATAGACAACAATGCTAGATATGACGTGTATAGAATCATATCACCTAGTCCTTCTCTTGGTTCAACTACTAGCCTCTAATTTTAGTAAAATTCAAATTTCATAACCTATTTTTTTTTAAAAAGATATAAAGCCTAGCTTTAATCAAAAGCAAAATAGTTTGCTAAGAGTACCAGCTTACAGTAACCCCCAATCCATGCCATTACATGGTAGCAAGTAGCCATATTTACACAAAACATGAAGAAACCAGCACACTAAGCTAAACATCGATCAGCTAAAGTCAACCATTAACTAGATAAAGTGATACAAACCACCCAAAGCAAACCCAAAAACACATGTCTACAAAACCCAATTGCTTTCGAGTGTCAACACTGCCACCAAGCATCACCATTCATGAAAACGACACAACACATGATAAAACACAGCTAGACACAAAACCCCAAAACTCCCCTAGCATACTACATTTTCTTCACACTTAGCATCATCAAACAGGCTATTGTCAAACTAGATCTTCAGAAGCCCCGTCGGCTTTGAGACTTGTGATCATCCGAATATTGGCAAGGAGCAAGTCGGGGCACTTTGTGGCTTCTTCTTTTAGTCGAATGGGCACTAGAACCATCCATTGAGACAAAAATGAAATCATTTTGTAAGCTAAACACATTACATTCGAAGAGATCACATTTTAGAAAACAAAACCATTGCGATTCAGCCAAATTGCCTAGGTACATGCCGCCAGCAGTCAAATATAAACTGACTTCTTCCTTAAACCAGCATGGCTCGGGAACGTTTGAATATAATTACCTCTGTCAATGGGACCTCTGTCTTATTTCAATGCATCTCTCACTACACACTAGAGAAATTAAGACATACAACATTGAAAATAAGATGATCAACAATCTTAATATGATCAAAAAGCTTATAATTATGATTCCCATACCAGCCCATCTTTCGAAGCTAGCCCCCACTTGAATTCTACCTCTAAATATAAGCCATAAAAGGTTTTAACCTTTAATAGAATGAAACTTTTACAGATATCATAGATCTAGCATCCAAGACCCCATTTAATGTAAAAAATCTATAAAAAGATTTTGAAGAAAACCCCTTTTTGCCTGTTTTCTAACTAATGGTATCCTCCCTATTGTTGAGGATTACATCCTCCAACAAAGTCTAAAGGTTATTCCATTGATCAATTTCATCATTTATTAATAATCTTCTAAGATGAATGCTCCAGCAACCCTCATCATACAACTTAGCTATTGTCGCTAAGGGAGATTGGCGAATTGAAAGTGCACCTTGATGCATCTAGGTCCCTAATTAATTTTGTTATATTAATAACAATGGTGATCAAAAGATACTAATCGTATTGCTGAGATGTATGCAGAGATTTTAGGAAAAACGGCGTTACAATTGAAACAAAATTAAAAAAAAGCTCTGTTTAGTCCAAAATAGGCTCAAAGGCACAAAATAATGAATTATATTTAAATTTGAGTCTAGGACCGCCGTACTATAAAGATGAATACATTGAAAGTTATTCTAAAACTTTGTGCTCAAAGAAAAGCCTTTTTGAAAGCTTTTTGGATTGATTCAAACTTATTTTAGAATTTTTCAGCATGTCCGGAACTTCTGGTTTAGTCCGGAACTTCCGAAAATATGGTTCTGTTTCTGAGTTTTGAATGACTCGGAACTTCTGGCTCAGTCCAGAACTTCTGAAAAAGTGGTTTTGTGTCGATATGTTTTTATTCCCAAAACTTCCAGTTCAGCCCAGAACTTCTGAAATTATCGTTCTGTATGGAATAATTTTTTGGCCCAGAACTTCCGGCTTAGCCTGGATATTCCAAAAATGCGATTATGTTTGGATTTATTTTTGAGTCCAGAACTTTCGGACTTATCCGAAACATCTGGGTTTTAAACCTGAGAACATCCGAATTGATACGGAACTTTTGGATGAACAGTTGCAAAATATCTTCCAAATGGTCACTTTTTGAGTGAGGGGTATAAATACCCCCTCACCCCGTTTGACTAGTAAGAACTCTTGAGCTTTAGTCAAAAACAAAGTCCAACTCTCTCCAAGCTAGATCTTGAGCTAATCTTTAAGATTCCATTTGAGAGTACAACATAAATCTTCTAGCAATCTTCTTGATCCATCTTCTTGGAAGATTTTGTGTGGTTGAGTTCATTGATTTCCTTGAAAAATCTTGAGCACAAGGATTTGAGCCTACAAATCTTTCAACAGATTTATTACTCTTAGAGGTGCTACCTCCTAGATGGCTAGGTGTCGATCCATGAGCAACCAAAGCGATTGTGGTGTGTCCGGAGAAGTTTGTACAAGCTCTACCTTGGCTTTGATGAGGTAGCTAGTGGAAATCCAAGCTTGATTTCGGTTAAGGCTTAGTGAGAAAAATGGTTGAAAAAGACCTGGCCTTTTGGAGCCCCTTAACGGGGACGTAGGATCGGTGGATCTGAACTCTGGGAAATAACTCTTTGTGTTCATCGTGTTCTTCACGTTCTTGCTAGCTTATATTTTTATATTGCTTGATCTACTTGCTAGCTAGCTTGTAGAACATATTCTTGTTTAAAGTTATAGCTAACAACCTTGCTTATATTTATATTCATTTATATTGTTAGCTAGATTAAATTTTATAGCTGTATATGTTGGGTTATGGGGAGGCTACGCTAGCGCTTAATTTCAAAAATTTACCCCGTTAGCCCAGGAACAATGCGTGTAATAGGATCGTGGATCGTTACCTCAAGCCACGAGACGCGCTTGGGCAGCGGAAGTAGAGTCGATGAAGCACATCCTCGAGCTATTCCTCTAGGCTCTGTTCGTTCGTCGATGAACCGGCGATGAAGACGACACGATCCTACGATCTGGCGAACTCCATGGAAGGAAGACGAGCACCACTATTAGAGTATTGCCTCTATGGTATTCACACGTCCGGGGACAGGATCACCTCACGCCGGTGTGCTAGCACCACCCACGAGATCTAGGAGATCGATCACAATGGTTGTGATCGAGGAGAGAAGAGAGGTGGCGGTCAGGGTTCAAAACCAAGAGTAACGGCAACATTTTCGTGCTAGCCCCACCTCTTTATATAGTGCCCTCTCATGGGCCTTTAATCTGTATTAAAGCCCAACAGATCTAATTTGTTCGTCTGGACCCAGAACTTTCGGTCCTAACCGAAACTTCCGGTTCGTCCAGAATCTAGTTTTCAAGCAGCCCAGAACTTTTGGTCTAACTGAAACTTCCGGCTCTTCCAGAAACCAAAACTGGGCTGGCCAGGAACTTCTGGTCTAACCGAAACTTCCGTATGCACCAGAACCCAGAACTTCCGGCTCCTAGCCAGAACTTCCAGTTTCCCTAGAATTCTCTTGGGCATATTTCCATCAATCTCCAACTTACACAAGAGCCAATTTTTGCAAGCTTTAAATCACATCCCCTTAAGCATGTGACCCGATAGGTTCATATACAAACGGCCACTACCCGGAAACCCTTTCCGGATCACCGATCAATAGCGGTACCTAGCTGCACTTATTGACCTCCGAAAGCATACAAAGTTAAAATCATACTTTCTGAACCTCGATATACTCACGTGACAATCCCTTTACCACACAACATCAGTCAAGCTAAAGGTGAGATTCGTGCCACCCTTGCTGATAGCTCGACACTTCACTCGATCAAGTAGTGGATTCAATCATGATCAACTCTTTGATCATAGTGGCATGGCCATGCACTTTCCAATCCGACTACCTCGAGGGGCCCAGAGACGTCTCTCCCGTTATATAGGAGGGGTAAATTCCATCTTGACCGCTCAGATCTCACGACATGTTTCGTGACACATCCGAAAGCAACCTTTATAACTATCTTGTTACGGAATAGCGTTTGGAAGCCTCTAAGTGTGCTACTAGATATTCTAGAATCAATGATGATCTCAGATCTAAGGATTCTGCAGGTATATCATTTGAGATGATAGCTAATGGCACTTTTAAAATAACAATCTCAGCAGTATCACAAAGTGGGTCTATCCAACTCCATGTTGACCAACATGAGTCCACATCACTGATTTGACATCTCCATGTTTATGATCTATGAAACATGATCATTAATCAGACATATGTGCTAATTTATAAATCATCACTGTCCCACATGACGATATGAGATTAGGGATCATTTAGAATAACATCGTAACACAGAGAGTTTCACAAACAAGTCACGCACTTGTTGATCAATGTAAAAGATATTTATTCAAGGAATAAGATAATCAATTATCCAAATGTACACTAGAATATACAAGACACTTTCTCTCACATACACTAGACTCACTCACGCAAGTATCTAATACCCATAGAGCTCAAGTGCGCCTCATGCTTAGGCTGTGAGAGAGGCTTTGTCAACGGAACAGCTATGTTTAAATCCGTGTACACCTTGCATATCTTCACATCACCTCTATCTATAATCTCACGGATGAGGTGATAGCGCCACAGTATGTGCTTAGACTTCTGGTGAGACCTAGGCTCCTTGGCTTGCGCAATGGCACCACTATTATCACAATAGAGGTCCACTAGACTAGACGCACTAGGGACAACACCCAGCTCAGAAATAAACTTTCTGATCCAAACTGCCTCCTTCGCAGCTTCAGAAGCTGCAATATACTCGGCCTCAGTTATTGAATCTTCAACCGTTTCTTGCTTGGAACTCTTCCAACTCACTGCGCCTCCATTGAGGCAGAACACAAATCCAGACTGCGATCGCGAATCGTCCTTGTCAGTTTGGAAGCTAGCATCGGTGTAACTATTTACAACGAGTTCCTCCTCACCTCCAAAGATCAGGAATATATCCTCAGTTCTTCTCAAGTACTTAAGGATACTCTTTACTACCATCTAGTGACTTTCACCCGGGTTTGACAGATATCTGCTTGTAACACTTAGAGCATAAGAAACACCTGGGTGTGTACAAAGCATGGCATACATGATGGATCCGATTACGGAGGCATACGGGATCGCACTCATCTTCTCTAGCTCATCAGGTATCGAAGGACACTGACTCTTGCTGAGAAAAATACCATGTGACATTGGCAGGCAGAAAATCTTTCTTAGAATTCTGCATATTGAACCGTTTCAATACCTTGTCAATGTACATGCTTTGGCTTAATCCAATTAGCCTTCTTGACCTATCTCTATATATCTTTATGTTGGGTTATGGGGAGGCTATGCTAGCGCTTAATTTCAAAATTTTATCCCGTTAGCCTAGGAACCATGCGTGCAATGGGATCATGGATCGTTACCTTGAGCCTCGAGACGCGCTCAGGCAGCAAAAGTAGAGTCGATGAAGTGCGTCCTTGAGCTGTTCCTCCCTGCTCCGCTGGTTCGTCGGTAATCCAGCAATCTCCACGGGAATAAGACGAGCACCACTATTAGAGTAGTACATCCATGGTATCGATAGGCCCAGGGACAGGATCACCTCGCGTCGGCGTGCTAGCACCACTCGCAAGATCCGGAGAGATCGATCACAACACTTGCAATCGAGGAGAGAAGAGAAGTGGCAGTTAGGGTTTAGTCAAACCAACATCAAACAGCAACAATGGCAACAACCTTTTCATGCTAGCCCCTCCTCTCTTTATATAGTGCCCTGTTACGAGCCATTAATCTGTATTAAAGCCCAACAGATCTAATCTGTTCGCTTGGACTGAAACTTCTGGTTCTGACCGGAACTTCCGAAAATAATATTCTGTATCGAATTTATTTCAACCCGGAACTTCCGGTCCAACCGGAACTTCCGGTTCGTCCAAGCAGTCCCGGAACTTTCGGTCCAACCGAAACTTCCGGCTCCTCCAGAAAACCAAAACTGGGGCTGGCCCAGAACTTTTGGTCTAACCGAAACTTCCGTATGCTCCAGAACACGGAACTTCCGGCCCTCAGCCAGAACTTTCGGTTCCCCCAGAATTCTCTTAGGCATAATTCCATCACTTTATGCCCAAAATATATGCTGCCTCTCCAAGATCTTTCATTGAGAAACTTTTTCTCAACGGAGACTTGACACCATCTAGCATAGGAATATTATTTCCGATCAATAATATGTCATCTATATAAGACCAGAAACACAAGTGAGCTCCCACTAGCCTTCTTGTAAACAAAAGGCTCTTCTTCGTTCTTGATGAAGCCAAACCCTTTGACTACCTCATCAAAACGAAGGTTCCAACTCTGAGAAGCCTGCTTCAGTCCATAAATAGACCTTTGCAGCTTGCAAACTTTTCTAGCATTCTCTGGATCATCAAGACCTTCAGGCTATGTCATGTACACATCCTCACTTAGGTTTCTATTAAGGAAAGCCGTCTTGACATCCATTTGTCATATCTCATAGTCATAAAATGTGGCAATTGCTAGGATGATCTGGATAGACTTTAGCATTGTGACGGGCGAAAATGTTTCATCATAATCAACACATTGAATCTGCCTGAAACGTTTCGCCACCAATCGTACTTTATAGATGTGAACATTTCCATCAACGTCTATCTTTTTCTTGAAAATCAATTTACACTCAATACTTTTTACACCATCGGGTGGATCGACCAAGTTCCAAACTTGATTCTCTCGTATGGATTTTAACTCGGATCTTATGGCTTCAAGCCATTTCTCAGAGTCTAGTCCCATCACTGCTTCTGAGTAGGTCTTAGGTTTATCATTGTCTAACAATAATACACCACGCTGCCCAGTGGTTAAAAACACAAACCGCTCGTGCACGACTCAACCTCTCCGACCGACGTGGGGATGGTGTCTCGGTAGCAGGCTCTGCAACATCTTGTATATCGAGTTACGGTTCAGTAGGAGCTGAAACACTTTCTGATAGTTCTCGAATCTCTTCGAGTCGTACTATGCTCCCACTAACTCTTTTCGAGAGAAACTCTTTCTTAAGAAATACACTATTTCGGGCGACAAATACTTTTCCCTCTTCCTAATTATAAAAGTAATATTATTTGGTTTCCCTAGGATATCCCACAAAGAAGCATTTATCAGATTTGGGAGTGAGCTTATCAGACGTCAAACGTTTTACATAGGCCTCATAACCCCAGATCTTTAGAAAAGATAACCCAGGACGCTTCCCAGTCCATATCTCATATGATGTCCTTTCTACAGATTTAGATAGAACTCTATTTAACGTGAAAGCAGCAGTTTCTAAAGCGAATCCCCAGAAAGACAATGGAAGATCAGTTTGACTCATCATCGACCGGACCATGTCTAACAAGGTTCGGTTCCTCCGCTCGGACACCCTAATCCACTGAGGTGTACCAAGTGGAGTCAGCTGTGGAACAATTCCACACTGCTTCACATGATCATTAAACTCATGGCTCAAATATTCACCTCCATTATCCGATCGTAGAAATTTAATTGTCTTACTAGTATAATTTTGTACCTCATTCTGGAATTCCTTGAACTTTTCAAAGGATTTTGACTTATGCCTCATCAAGTAGACGTAACCATATCTACTAAAGTCATCGATAAAAGTTATGAAGTACTGAAATCCACCTCTGGCTATAGAACTCATTGGTCCACATACATCGGTATATAAAATGGCCAATAGCTCGTTTGCCCTCTAACTGATGGAATTGTGCCCAAGAGAATTCTGGGGAACGGAAAGTTCTGGCTGAGGGCCGAAAGTATCGGGTTTTGGAGCATTCGGAAGTTTTGGTTAGACCAGAAGTTTTGGGCCAGCCCAAGTTTCTGTTTCTGGAGGAGCTAGAAGTTCCGATTTGACTAGAAGTTTTGGGCCTGCCTGGACGAACCAGAAGTTCTGGTTAGACCAGAAGTTCTGGGTCAAAATAAATTCGATACAGAAGGTTATTTTCGGAAGTTCCGGTTAGAACCAGAAGTTTTGGTCTAGGCGAACAGATTAGATTTGTTAGGCTTTAATACAGATTAAAGGCCCGTGACAGGACACTATATAAAGAGAGGAGGGGCTAGCACGAAAAAGCTGCTGCTTGATGTTGGTTTAACCAAACCCTAGCCGTCACCTCTCTTCTCTCCTCTATTGCAAGTGTTGTGATCGATCTCCTGGATCTCACGAGTGGTGCTAGCACACCAGCATGAGGTAATTCTATCTCTAGATGTGTGGATACCGTAGAGGCGCTACTCCAATAGTGGTGCTTGTCTTTTTCCCGTGGAGATCGCCGGATTGTAGGATCGCGTCGTCTTCATCGCTGGATCATCGATGAATGAACGGAGCCGGGAGGAGTAGCTCGAGGACGCGCTTCATCGACTCTACTTCCGCTGCCCGAGCGCATCTCGAGGCTTGAGGTAATGATCCATGATCCCATTACACGCATGGTTCCTGGGCTAACGGGATAAAAATTTTAAATTAAGCGCTAGCGTAGCCTCCCCATAACCCAATAGTGGTATCAAAGCCTACGTGCGTAGTGTTTGATCTGGATCGATCACATATGGTGATATGTAATGGAAATAGATTGGATCTATTGTTTTTGTCGTCGGATTTTCCGGAAGTTCCCGTTGGACCGGAAGTTTCGGGCCGAAATAATTTTCGATACAGAATGTTATTTTCAGAAGTTTCGGTTGGACCGGAAGTTCCGGACAGAAATAAATTCCGTACAGAAGGTTATTTTCGACAGTTTTGGGTGTGACTCGAAACTTCTGGGCCAAAATAAATTCGAGTCAGAAGGTTGATTTCGGAAGTTCCGGCCCTGAGTCAGAAGTTCCGGGCCCTTCGACGAGAAGTTCCAAGCCTCTGAGCCGGAACTTCCGGGCCCAGTGCAGTCACGTCTAGATTCCGCCTAACTCATTTTTGCAAGCAATGTTGTGAATAGTATGGCCTTGAAAAATATATGATACTCGCTTGTAATAATATGGCCTGCGCGTCATGATTGATTACAGCCCAAGGCTGTTCAAATGTTGTACGAACTACGCGTCGACATGTGATGCTTCTTCTCATGTAATTAGTATAGTGCTATTAGGTGTAATAGAGTGATACAAGTTTGTGGAGGCCTGAAGCGTGATGACCCGAAGGACAGGAACCATGGAGATGGAGATCACCATGCGAGCGGGCCATACTATGTCACAGTTAATATGATTGTCTGTGATGTTTACTTATGTTCCTGTCATACTATTCTTTCATGTTCTGTGTGCGGTAGGCATCATTACCATGTTAGAATAGTTTCCCTTAGAAAATTAAGTATTGATGCTCTTTCCAATAGCAGCACCTACTAAGGTTCACGATCATCGATGGTGGGTCTACCAAAGCAGGGTGTCGTCTTTTTTCTTGACCAGTTAGGGTGGATGTCGAATAATCACATGCATAGTATTGGTTTGCTTAACAAAGCTATCAAAATGGTTTTGGGCTTTGGGGCATGGAGTTGGGAGTCGGGCATTGGATGCTACCCTAACGAACAAGAGTCACATAGAGATGTGATTAGCAAAGTGTTGCTTACCTATATCACTAATCTTCTAGCAGTGATGCCAAAGTTCACTAGGAGTTAGATGAATATGGATCTTGTCCCACAATGTGTTGTTAGAGGGAAAGCCATCATTTTACATATTGTGGTACATCTTTTATTTGATAGAAGATTAACATAGCATATTGCTGAACCTTGCATTGTTGTTATAGATCATGGCACCTACTGCAAAGAATACTTCCGTTTTTAATCTGTGACCTATCCTTGAAAGGGAGAAATTGTCTAGAACAAATTTTATAGACTGGTACAGGAATTTGAGAATCGTTCTCAAATAGGAGAATAAAGATTACATTCTAGAGAAACCCCACCCTGATGAACTAACGGATAGTACACCAATTGCTGAAAGGCGGGCTTATGAGAAGCACACCAGTGATTCAATAGATGTCAGCTGTCTCATGCTTGCCTGCATGTCCTCTGAGCTTCAGAAGCAATATGAGAACAGGGATGCCTTTGATATGATCGTGGGGTTGAAGGGCATGTTTGAGAACCAAGCACGGACTGAGAGATATAATGTCTCAAAGTCCTTGTTTGCGTGCAGGTTGGTGGAAGGCAGTCTAGTGAGTCCTCATGTGATCAAGATCATTGGTTACGTTGAGTACCTAGAGAAGCTTGGCTCTAAACTTGATAAAGATTTGGCCACAGATGTGATTCTTCCATCGCTCCCTGCGAGCTTCGAGCTGTTTATCATGAATTATCATATGAATGGCATGTAGAAGACCTTGGCTAAATTGCATAGGGATGCTCAAGACAGCCGAGGAAAGCCTTAGGAAAAATCTTAGTCATGTGATGATGGTTCAAAAGGAAAGTAAGAAGAGAAAGCGTAAGGGAAAGGCTAAAGCTTCAGATGCGATCTCGAGCTCTAAGTCTAATTCAGCTAGAAAGTCCAAGTCGGGCCCTGCCAGCTCTGACACATGCCACCACTGCCATAAGCCTAGCCATTAGCGGAGGAATTACAAGTTGTACTTAAAAGAACAAAAGAAAAAGAAGGGAAGTTTGACTTCCGCTTCAGGTATAAATGTTATTGAAATTTATCTTACTACTCGTCTAAGTGATTCATGGGTATTTGATACTAGATCAATGATTCATGGGTATTTGATACTAGATCAATGATTCACACTTGCAAATCGTTGTAGAGGCTAAAAAGGACTAAGAAGTGCGCAAGAGGCAAATTGGATGTTCGCGTCAGCAACGGTGCAAAAGTTGCTGCGTTGGCCGTCGGCGTTTATTCTTTGTCGCTACCCTCAGGATTAGTTTTGAAGTTAAATAATTGTTATTTCATTCCTGCCTTGGGCAGAAACATTATCTCTTCATCATGTTTAGAGGAAGACGGTTTTGAATTCGTAATAAAGAACAAATGTTGTTCGATATTTTCGAATGGTATGCTCTATGGTGTTTGTCCATTGTTGAATGGCTTATATGTTCTGAATCTTGAGGATACACATATTTATAACATTAATATGAAGAAACCTCGACTTAATTTTTTGAATCCTACCTATGTCTGGCATTATCGTTTGGGTCATATAAATGAGAAGCGCATGCAGAAACTCCATAGAGATGAGCTTTTGGATTCATTTGATTTTGAATCGTTTGACACACGTGAGTCTTATTTACTTGGCAAATGACTAAGACGCCTTTCACTGGTCAAAGTGAGAGGGCAATCAAGCTATTGGCCATTGTACATACTGATGTATGTGAACCAATGAGTTCTACAGCTAGAGGTGGATTCCAGTACTTCATAACTTCTACCGATGACTTTAGTAGATATGGTTACGTCTACTTAATGAGGCATAAGTCAGAATCCTTTAAAAAGTTCAAGGAGTTCTAGAAAGAGGTACAAAATCATACAGTCAAGACAATCAAATTTCTACGATCGGATCGTGGAGGTGAATATTTGAGCCATGAGTTGAATGATCATCTGAAGCAGTGTGGAATTGTTCCACAGCTGACTCCACCCGGTACGCCTCAGTGAAATGGGGTGTCCAAGCGGAGGAACCGAACTTTGTTGGACATGGTCCGGTCGATGATGAGTCAAACTGATCTTCCATTGTTTTTCTAAGGATTCGCTTTAGAAACTACATCTTTCACACTAAACAAAGTTCCATCTAAATCTGTAGAGTGGACACCATATGAGATATGGACTGGAAAGCGTCCCGGGTTGTCTTTTCTAAAGGTTTGGGGTTGTGAGGCCTATGTAAAGCATTTGACGTCTGATAAGCTCACTCCCAAATCTGATAAATGCTTCTTTGTGGGATATCCTAGGGAATCCAAATGATATTACTTTTATAATCGGGAAGAAGGCAACGTGTTTATCATCTGAAATAGTATTTTTCTTGAGAAAGAGTTTCTCTCGAAAGGGGTTAGTGGGAGAACGGTGCGTCTCGAAGAGGTTCGAGAGCCACTAGAAAGTGTTTCACCTCCTACTGAACCGCCACTCGACATGCAAGATGTTGCAGAGCCTGTTGTCGAGACACCAGTCCCACGTCGGTCGAAGAGGTTGAGTCGTGCGGCTGAGCGGTTTGCGTTTTTAACCACTAGGCAGCATGACGTATTATTGTTGGACAATGATGAACCTAAGACCTACTCAGAAGCGGTGATGAGACCAGACTCTGAGAAATAGTTTGGAGCCATAAGATCCGAGTTAGAATCCATAAGAGAGAATCAAGTTTGGAACTTGGTCGATCCACCCGATGGTGTAAAACTATCGAGTGTAAATGGATTTTAAGAAAAAGATAGACGTTGATGGAAATGTTCACATCTATAAGACACGATTGGTGACGAAAGGTTTCAGACAGATTCAAGGTGTTGATTATGATGAAACGTTTTCGCTCGTCGCTATGCTAAAGTCTATCCGGATCATCCTAGCAATTGCCGCATTTTATGACTATGAGATATGGCAAATGGATGTCAATAGAAACCTAAGTGAGGATGTGTACATGACACAGCCTGAAGGTGTTGATGATCCAGAGAGTGCTAGGAAAGTTTGCAAGCTACAAAGGTCCATTTATGGGTTGAAGCAGGCTTCTCGGAGTTGGAACCTTCATTTTGATGAGGTAGTCAAAGGGTTTGGCTTCATCAAGAACGAAGAAGAGCCTTGTGTTTACAAGAAAGCTAGTGGGAGCTCACTTGTGTTTCTAGTCTTATATGTAGATGACATATTGTTAATCAGAAATAATATTCCTATGCTAGATGCTGTCAAGTCTTCGCTGAGAAAAAGTTTTTCAATGAAAGATCTTGGAGAGGTAGCATACATCTTGGGCATTAAGATCTATAGAGATAGATCGAGAAGGTTAATTGGATTAAGCCAGAGCATGTACATTGACAAGGTATTAAAACAGTTCAGTATGCAGAATTCCAAGAAAGGTTTTCTGCCAATGTCACATGGTATTTCTCTCAGCAAGAGTCAGTGTCCTTCGATACCTGATGAGCTAGAGAAGATGAGTGTGATCCCGTATGCCTCCGCAATCGGATCCATCATATATGCCATGCTTTGTACACGCCCAGATGTTTCATATGCTCTAAGTGTTACAAGCAAATACCAGTCAAACCCGAGTGAAAGTCACTGGGCAGTAGTAAAGAGTATCCTTAAGTATTTGAGAAGAACTGAGGATATGTTCCTGGTCTATGGAGTAGAGGAGGAGCTCATTGTAAATGGTTATACTGATGCTAGCTTCCAAACTGACAAGGATGATTCACGATCACAGTCTGGATTTGTGTTCTGTCTCAACGGAGGCGTAGTAAGTTGGAAGAGTTCCAAGCAAGAAACGGTTGCAGATTCAACGACAGAAGCCGAGTATATTGCAGCTTCGGAAGCTACGAAGGAGGCAATTTGGATCAGAAAGTTTGTTTCTGAGCTGGGTGTTGTCTCTAGTACGTCCAGTCCAGTGGACCTCTATTGTGATAATAGTAGTGCCATTGCGCAAGCCAAGGAGCCTAGGTCGCACCAGAAGTCCAAGCACATACTGCGGCGCTATCACCTGATCTGTGAGATTATAGATAGAGGTGATGTGAAGATATGTAAGGTACACACGGATTTGAACATAGCCGGTTCATTGGCGAAGCCTCTTTCACAGCCCAAGCATGAGGCGCACTTGAGCTCTATGTGTATTAGATACTTACGTGAGTGAGTCGAGTGTATGTGAGAAGAAGTTAGTTTATCTATGCTGATGTACATTTGGATAATTGGTTATCTTGTTCCTTGAATAAATATCTTTTACATTGATCAGCAAGTTGATGACTTGTTTATGAGACTCTTTGTGTTATGATGTTATTCAAAACGATCCCTAATCTCATATCGTCATGTGGGACAGTGATGATTTATAAATTAGCACATATGTCTGATTGATGATCATGTTTCACAACTCATAGACATAGAGATGTCAAATCAGTGATGTGGACTCATGTTGGTGAACATGGAGTTGGATAGACCCACTTTGAGATACTCCTAGGATTGTTATTTTATATGTGCCATCAGTTATCATCTCAAATGGTGTACCTGCAGAATCCTTAGACCTGAGATCGTCATTGATTCCAGAATGTGTAGTAGCACACTTAGGGGCTTCCAAACGCTATTCCGTAACATGGTAGTTATAAAGGTTGCTTTCGGGTGTGTCACGAAACATGTCGTGGGATGTGAGCGGTCAAGATGGAATTTACCCCTCCTACATAATGGGAGAGACGTCTCTGGACCCCTCGAGGTAGTCAGATTGGAAAGTGCATGGCCATGCCACTATGATCAAAGAGTTGATCATGATTGAATCCACTACTTGATCGAGTGAAGTGTCGAGCTATCAACAAGGGTGGCATGAATCTCACTTTGAGCTTGACTGATGTCGTGCGGTAAAGGGATTGGTGCGTGAGTATATCAAGGTTCAGAAAGTATGATTTTGACTTTGTATGCTTTCGGAGGTCAATATGTGCTACTAGGTACCGCTATTGATCGGTGATTCGGAAAGGGTTTCTGGGTAGCGGCCGTTTGCATATGAACCTATCGGGTCGCATGCTTAAGGGGATTAGATTTTAAAGCTTGCAAGAATTGGCTCTTGTGCAAGTGGGAAATAAATGGAATTGTGCCCAAGAGAATTCTGGGGGCACCGGAAGTTCTGACTGAGGGCCGAAAGTTCCTGGTTCTGGAGCATCCGGAAGTTCCGGTTAGACTAGAAGTTCCAGGCCAGCCCCAGTTTCGGTTTTCTAGAGGTGCCGGAAGTTCCGGTTGGACCGGAAGTTCCGGGTCGAAATAAATTCGATACAAAAGGTAAATTTCGGAAGTTCTGGTCAGAACCAGAAGTTCTGGTCCAGGCTAACAGATTAGATCTGTTTTGCTTTAATACAGATTAAGGGCCCATGACAGGGCACTATATAAAGAGAGGAGGGGCTAGCATGAAAAGGCTACTGCTTGATATTGGTTTTGACCAAACCCTAGCCGCCACCTCTCTTCTCTCCTCGGTTGCAAGCGTTGTGATCGATCTCCTCGGATCTCGTGAGTGATGCTAGCACGCCGGCGCGAGGTAATCCTGTCTCTGGACGTGTCGATACCGTGCAGGCACTACTCCAATAGTGGTGCTCGTCTTCTTTTCGTGGAGTTCACCGGATCGTAGGATCACGTCATCTTTATCGTCGGATCACTGACGAACAAACGAAGCCGGGAGGAGTAGCTCGAGGACACGCTTCGTCGACTCTACTTCCGCTGCCCGAGCGCATCTCGAGGCTCAAGGTAACGATCTATGATCCCATTACACGCATGGTTTCTAGGCTAACGGGGTAAATTTTTGAAATTAAGCGCTAGCGTAGCCTCCCCATAACCCAACATACATAACACAACCTGAAGGTCTTGATAATCTAGAAAGTGCTGGGAAAGTTTGCAAGCTACAAAGGTCCATTTATGGGCTGAAGCAGGCTTCTCGGAGTTGGAACCTTCACTTTGATGAGGTAGTCAAAGGGTTTGGCTTGATCAAGAACGAAGAAGAGCCTTGTGTTTACAAAAAGGCTAGTGGGAGCTCACTTGTGTTTCTGGTCTTATATGTAGATGACATATTATTGATCAGAAATGATATTCCTATGACATATTAACGATCCATGATCCCATTACATGCATGGTTCCTGGGTTAACTGGGTAAATTTTTAAAATTAAGCGCTAGCGTAGCCTCCCTATAACCCAACACTCACTTCGACCAGTGAAAGGCGTCTTAGTCATCTTGCCAAGCAAACAAGACTCACATGTGTCAAATGATTCAAAATCAAATGACTCCAAAAGCCCATCTCTATGAAGCTTCTGCATGCGCTTCTCATTTATATGATCTAAACGACAATGCCAGACATAGGTAGGATTCAAATCATTGAGTCGATGTTTCTTCATATTAATGTTATAGATATGTGTATCCTCAAGATTCAGAAGATATAAGCCATTCAACAATGGACAAACACCATAGGCATACCATTCGAAAATATCGAACAACACTTGTTCTTTATTACGAATTCAAAACCGTCTTCCTCTAAACACGACGAAGAGATAATGTTTCTGCCCAAGGCCGGAATAAAATAACAATTATTTAATTCCAAAACTAATCTTGAGGGTAGCGACAAATAATAGACGCCGACGGCCAACGCAGCAACTTTTGCACCATTGCCGACGCGAACATCCAATTCGCCTCTTGCGCACTTCCTAGTCCTTTTCAGTCTGGGCAACAATTTGCAAGTGTGAATTATTGATCCGGTATCAAATACCCATGAATCACTTGGACGAGTAGCAAGATAAATTTCAATAATATTTATACCTGAAGCGGAAGTCATACTTTCCTTCTTTTTCTTTTGTTCTTCCAAGTACAACTTGCAATTCCTCTGCTAATGGCCAGGCTTATGGCAGTGGTGGCAAGTATCAGAGATGGTGGGGCCCGACTTAGACTTTCTAGTCGAGTTAGACTTAGAACTCGAGATCGTATCTGGAGCTTTAGCCTTTCCCTTACACTTTCTCTTCTTACTTTCTTTTTGAACCATCATCACATGACTAGGATTTTTCTCAATGCTTTCCTCGGTTGTCTTGAGCATCCCATGCAATTCAGCCAAGGTTTTCTTCATGCCATTCATATAAAAATTCATAATAAATGGCTCAAAGCTTGTAGGGAGCGACTGCAGAATCACATCTATAGCCAAATCTGTATCAAGTTTAGATCCGAGTTTTTCTAGGTTCTCAACATAACCAATCATCTTGATCACATGAGGACTTATTGGACTGCCTTCCGCCAACCTGCACGCAAACAAGGACTTTGAGACATTATACCTCTCAGTCCGTACTTGGTTCTCAAACATGTCTTTGAGTCCCACGATTATATCGTAGGCAT
>KE372106.1:447752-462686 GCA_000418225.1 Zizania latifolia | reverse complement strand
GGAGTTGACGTATAATGAGGACTTGTGTTTTCCTCTTTGTATAGGGGTCTAAATGCCTATGTGTAACATCATGTATGTGTATATATACTGGGCCATTGGCATCTCATCAATACAAGCACTGTTCGTATAGGATAAACTTGCAGCACAACTGCGTACCTTTTTCCAAGAGCTTGGAGAAAATTCTGTATGGTCCCTATGAGTAATGCGAAAAGCAACAACCCCAGTCCAATAATAGCCATAGTGAATAGAACTTCCCATACAAAGTAACTTGGGATCAAATTGCCAGCTAAAGTACTTATTTGCTGCATCAGATAATTGATCAAAAGAAAAAATTATAGTGAATCAGTAAAAGCATAGAAAAGAGATAGAAAGCCAACCAGAAGTGAACATCAGTGCTTTGTGTAGAAAAAAGTACAAATTTAGGAAGTTGGGGATTTTTCATCCTTTCCATATACAGCTGAATACGACTGGTAAGACAACCATATCTGCGTAGGGTTTGGAGTGGGCCATTATATGGGCACCCATTGACCCAATTAACTAATCAACTAAAAATGCATAAATGTCAATTAGATAAAATGCATTGATTTAATTGAACTAGAGTGGATCAATTGCACATACAATTACGCACTCCCATCCCTAACAATATGGATAAAAAACAACAAATTAGGTCGCAAGAAAAAAGTTACCTGAAACCCCCAAAATAGTGAATATATATATCGTTTAAGTCCAGGTTCTGTGGTTAGCAACACTGCCTGTTGGTAGATGCCATATTGGAAAGAACCATTTTTAGTATCAAAACAGTCAGTTAGGTTTGAATTGCTATTAATTCCACAATCTGTGAACCCCCAATGACATGTTTTTTCTCCGTGTAATGCAACACAAGCATCATGTAGGCATTGGTTAACCCTCTGCAAAAAAAATGTGAATGAAAACAAGATATTATAATTCCTATACTTGATAACTTCAATCAGGATCAGGTGGACTAAAAATTCGACAGAGATGGAGGGGAATTTCACTTGAAAGTTATATGGACAGTCCCAATATTTAAAGTACTCTGACTACAACCTTTTCAATCATCAAAAATAAAACGAGCAAACAAGTCATTAAAGTATCATGCTCACGAGAATATATCCCAAGTAAACAGTTTCTTAGTTGGATGTCAGGTGAAACCAGGTATTATATTGTAACTTCATAAGTCCCCGACCATTGGTCTCACATGGTCAGTTCATATTGAAATTCAGTACTTGTAGGCCTAAATAATAGCACACATGTAATATTGATCAACCAACTTCATGTCCAACATGATATAACACAATCTTCAAACAAATATATTACTAGACTAGCATGAGTTCATAAAGAGACGATGTCAAGCATCAAAGATGCCAGATACCTGATGGTACCCAACAAAACACATACAATTCTAACTCTGAGTCCAGAAAATTTCTGACTCGCCTTCCCGAATCCAATCTGAATGGGGTTGGCCAGTTGGGGGAGAAGTATCTGATATATTGCACCCCTATCTATATGTCATATGGAACTGTCATTAAGAACAGACTAACCTGTAGTCCGAAGAGGTACCAACATGAACCAACAACATGCCCAGCCAAAACAAACATTAGAAGATTAATCACAAAGTTAGCCCATGCTGACTCAAAAATGAATCCGTTGGTAGATTGACCACCAAGCAGTGGCACAAATCTTATGATGCGTGGTACATACTGAAGAAGAACTGTGGCACGCAGTAAGTTTTTTGCATAGTTTGCACTTGATACCCCCACATACTTAGGGATAACTAGAAATATCATCACCTGCATCAAGGAAAAATGGAATCATCAAAAGATGGCAAGACATACTTGACTAGTTAATCACTGAAAAACAGGAAAGTCTCTTTAAAAGAATGTACTAAGCAAGTAGCCTGTAGAAGTTAATTAATTTGTACCTTTTCTAGCTAAGACGAGAACAGGTTGAAAAATACATAGATCAAACAGATTTTATTGGAATAATTTTATTGTACTAACAGAAGATATGTAGAACAAATGCCTTACATTCTACACTGTTAAATGCACACAAGTTCTTGACTCTTGAGTCACTCACACTGTAGTGTCAGAAGACTTTTAGAACTTCACAAATGTACAATGCCATACAGAAAAATATTCATCTAAATTATGAAAATTCAGGCTAACCACCTGTGGTATAGTCACCAGGAGTCCAGGACCAGTATGAACAATCAAAACTAATGGGTTGACTGGGTTCTCAAATAAATAAAGAGTGAGTGTTGACAACAGGAGGAATAATGGACATTGCTGGAAAACCCACATCAGTAGTATAATTCAAACCTACTCCACTTTGTATTACAAGAAACGTAAGTCAAAGTGAACAAAGCATACAGTACCTGAGGGAGTGGAAGCACAACAAAGAAGTCGAATAGAAAAAACCCACGAAGATAGCGCATAGCAATTTTCTTAGGCTCAATAACCAAATCTCCAGTTCCCACTACTCTTGACTCTGGTGCTACGTAAGCCAGTCTGAACTGCAAAAGAAATCATTTAATGTATGATTGTGACGCCTTTTCTTGGATTTGTAATATAAATAAATTTCCACAAAGTTTGTAAATAGAAAAATATCATGAAAAATAAAGAAACAGACATAAAAGTAGATTTCCATACTTCCTAAGAGAACAAAAGCCCCTGCTACAGATGTTACTAACTTCATGGTGAATGTGAACAACCTATGGAGAAAATAAAATAGCCTCACATGCTAACTATAGGAAATTTCTTTAAAACTAAGGGCATACATAGTTTATGGCCTCAATGAGCCTGTCAGGTGCAGGAAGTTTGCTAGAATACCTTGATCGAATATTATATTTAAACGAGGCCAGCCTTGGCCCCGGACCTCGCTAGCATGGCGGCACCGTTGCGGAAAGCGCCGACAAGGTGGGGGATCCAATCCAGCCAATTAGACTATAAACTCGATGCTTTATTACTTCCTACTTGAAGGCATATTTATAATACATCCATATAATCTATTAGCTATTCTTAAGGGAATACAACTTAGGACCCTTTCTAAGATATAATCTCTAAAGATAGTAATTGACTCCAAACAGGACTCTTAACTCAATCCTTTCCTAATTGACAGATAGCTTCTATCTCTAATAACCCTAGCTGGCAAGAGCTGTAGCTCTTCAGGACTCTTTGTCGGCAGCCTCCAACCACCTCAGAGAAGGATTTGACTTCTTCTTACGTCGGGAATACGTAATTCCCCATATGACAGAGCCAAACCAAAATGTAGCTACAGACAAGACATGGGCAGAGCCAAAAGGCATGTATTTGGTTAATCACAGAAAATTAAAAGAACAAATAAATTATCTCACTGTGTACATCTTTTTGTGCTTTTAGTTTTTTTCTACACTTGAAATATATCAAAGCTAACAGGGAATGTGAAACTCCTCTGATATGTATCTGTGTTCAAATGGTATATCAAGGTCTAAGGGGTTGTTTGGTCCTTGGCACACCCCACTCAACATTTTCCCCTTTTGGTCAGTATTGGGCCTGAACAAACTTGCTTTCCAATGAGAAATTCAGAAATGTTTCCATCATATATATGAATAGCTTGTAAAAAATGAAGAAAATACTTTAAAAAGTTCAGATTGCTAGTAGGAGAAAAATGGGATGTTGTCTGAAAAACAATTCTTTTGAGTGCAATAAAAGGGATTTCCATATTACTTTCCACTAATAAGATTTATTTTCAAGCAAACATATGAAACTTATTAATAACAAACGCATCAAACTTAAATACTGTGCCAACTTCCATGGCCTTCCACATATTTACGGAAACCCTTTTATTAGCAAAATGCAGTGGATGCAAGTTATACAACAATATATCGCAAAACATAAATAATTAAGCATCAACACAAAAAACACATCAAACTTAAATATTGTGCCTACTTCATTGGCCTGTCACATATTTATAAAACTCTTTTATTAGTGAAATGCAGTGGAGCTGCATAGTATATGACAATATATCACCTGAAGAAGCATGTGCAAAAAGTAAATGGCATCTGTCACACTTCTTCCAACAGCTAATGCTATTGCAAAATGCCAGTTGAACACTATACGCTTGCAATCCTGCATCAAAAAAAATAAATATACACAAATAAATAGCTAAAGTTAATTTGGATACATGTTCTGTAATTTAATTTTATATAATATAAATTATTGAGATTAGCTGTTATGGTTGACTTTATGGCATTAGGCCACAGGCTCAAACTGTATTAGTGGCTTGACCATCACACTTCACACAGACTAACAGCACTGAGCTAAGCTGTGATAGAGCAATTGTGGATGTAAGTATGCAATATTTGATCTTGAGGAAAGGTATGAACATGTAACAGATAGCTTCAATCCATTATTTCAGATTAACAGTTAATGAACTCATAGCCTTACCTTGTCTACTGACAATAGGAAGAAAAATAGAGGGTCGGTGAATATGGCTAGCAAGCAAGATATCACAAAAAACTGATTCCACCGGTGAACAGCCTTATCATGTGGGTTAATAATTGGAATATATGAAAGGTAATGCCCAATTTTCTTCTTCCATCCACCACCATAGCCATAAAGAATATTGTGAAACTTCAATAATAAATGAAAAATATTAAAATCACATTCATCAAAAGAGAAATATACAGGTGCGTCAACAAATTCCAGCAAAAAAATACTCCAAGATATTGTGAAAAATCAATTGCCCAAGAATATGAAGCAGACCACTTCTTTTATAATATAATGATGATGGTGTTGAAAGCATCAATTTAATTTAATAAACCCTAGGGGATTTGTACACTGTAAGTGGTCAAGCGGACATACACACTTGCTTAAATTAATTCAAGGATTTTTATGATTCATAAATAATACAGACATAACAATTTAATATCTAAATTTATGGGTTTTTAAGCACCTCAGTTTATCCTAATCATCTAAATGTAGATAATAGTGAAGACCATATAAGTATATCACAATAATTTTATTTTTATAATAATTAGATTCTTCTCTGTTTCTCTAGCATGCCCTCCATGGCTCCATCAAGAGTTGTTTCCTTAATGATTGCACAGAACAGAATCAAGAGTACATCTAATATTTAACTACTACAAGCCACAGCAACTAAATAATTTTGCAGACCTCATTTAATGTAGAGCTCCAAAACAAGCTACCACATAAATCAATGTAATTATGCTTTTCCCAAAAGGTAATGTGTTTGAAAGGAGGTGCAGGTCAGAGGAGTTCAAGATTGAGAATATCACCTTATTATCAAAAGGAGCTGAACTTCTCTGGAAATGCCTTTTGTTTTTACAAGCAGGAGGACAGTCTACACAATCAGGATTATCACACTGTCCCAGAGGTTCAGAATCCAACAAGTGTTTATTATTCAGAACATGCTGATCACGATGCCAGTTGCTTGTTCCAATTATTTCTGGCATAACAACATGTGGTTTCTTATGATCTGGCAGAGGTAGCCTGCCAAGCATTCTTCTGTTTCCTGGCAGAATAGCCAAGGATGCACACTGAGCTGGCGTCTGGGTGAAAAGAGGACCAGTATGGGATATTCGTGAGTCTTCATATGTATCATCCCTCACAGGTATACACAATGATACACTTCTAGTAGGAAATCTTTGAAGCTCTAGCTCAGAATTTCTTCGGAGCATTGGAACATCATCTTTCTCCTGATCAGACATTTTTTTATACTGCAGCCAACATCCACTGTATTAGGAGATATTATGTTAGATGCTCACATACAAAAGGCACATACTTACATTTAAAAGATTTACTCCAGTTAGTATTCCTACAAGTAAATTCATTGCCCTATTTCAGCGACACTCAACGACAGCAAGAGCTTTGTCTATATATATTCTTGGGCCTATTTGCCTAAGAGCCTAAGAAAGACTACATAAGATGTAAGGTTTGTAATCTCATCTGCTCGAATCTACAGTAAGGTCCACAGATGGGATGACCATAATAACCTACAGAAAAATATAAAAAAGGTGCAAACACAATGTACACGTGTCATTTAATCTCGTAAAAAATTAAGAACATTAGGAGAAACTGAAAAGTGTCTGCTAAAACCATAATATGACAGATACATAACTGAAATTCGGTTTTACTTCTGTCTGATAGAGGTGAAATCCACAACAGGTAATTCATCCCCACCAGTAGCATACAACCTATATCACAAATAGCGCTGCATAGTGCATACCGAATAGATACATAACTGAATGATCTGTGCATCTGAAGCTAAAAGCGCACTCTCAGTGTAACAACAACATCAAAGCCTTTCAATCCCAAACACTCAGTGACTCAAAACTATTTCGATGACACCAGTCGAACATATATTCAGGTCCGATGTCAAAATCCTGGATGCAAAACGGTAAACGATCCAGAATTGCAGCAACCAGCTAACAGCCTAACACCAATCCAGAACGAAGCTTTGTCACTCACATCCTCAGCCTATAGAAGTACAGAACCAATCCAGAACGACAAGGGCGGCGACTGCAATCATCTCTGAGAGACGGAGACATGACTAATCTCACCAGTCACCACAAACAAGTGCAGGCAACTCCACGGCAAGTACTACGAAGCTGCGCAGAGCATGAGGTGTTAGGCTGTTAGCTTGGTAGTACTGCAAGGGCAAGGAGGCAACTAGAAACTGAAAATTCAGAGCACCCGAACGGCGAGCGAGTCGCCGCTGCGTTTGACTACACATTCAAATTGACAAATAAAATTAGAAATGCCTGGAAACTATTGGCGCTAGTGAACCCATCGGAAGCACCAGATTACTGATTAAATATCACCTCCTAAAATATATTATTGGGGAAATTGCTACGAGATTTCATCGCAGTAACCACCCGCCGACATCGCCATGGTCGACGCAGCTTTCTGAAGCTCTGAACGTGCGAATCTAAAAGAAAAACTTGTAAATTTTGATCGAGAACTTATTCGAGAACCGAGGAAAAAAAGAAGCGAATTCGTCCCAAACAAAACCAAATGCGTTGCGCCTCCTCTCGCTGGATAAATATGGGTAAACAGACACTAGCCGACCAAAGCATCGCGAAAAAATCATTTAAAAAATTCACCGGAATCAAACCCAAACAAATGTGAGAGGATAAAATCGCCTCCTTGGCTACCCTAACCCTCAACTCGTTCGGCGCGAAACCTTCCCAAAAAATCAAAAAGAAAAAAAAAAAGCGAAGCGAAGAATGCGCGCATCACCTGGTCGATCGGTCCTCGCGACACCACGGAGGAGACGGCGGAGGACGATGAGAGCCCCGCCGCTGCCGAGCTAGCTGTGCAGCTGCAGCGAGAGACGAAGAAACTTAGCTCGCCTCGGTTGGCTCTCCTCCCTCGCTTCGCGCCGTTGAGAAGAAAGAGGGGGCGGACTAGTCGCGCTGACTTGGAGAGATTAGTCGTCGTCCCGTCTGATGTGTGTGGCCAACTGGGCTGGGTAAAGTAGGCCAGCCCGGGCCTGAGCACGTCACGGCCAGATTGATATTGTGTCAGACTGTCGGTGTGGCACTGTGGCGTGGGTATTTTTTTTAAATAATACATTTTTTAAATAAAATTTCAATTTCGATACATGGTTTTGAAAAATAGCAAAACTAGTTTTCTGTCGGTCCTTGATGTGCCAATCTAGACTAGTCAAATAGCAAAACTAGCCTTCTATCAGCCCTTGATGTGCCGATCTAAAGCCGACCGGCCTAGATCGGCACTTGATGTGCCGATCTAAGGCCGACCGGCCTAGATCGGCACTTGATCTGTCGATCTAGGTCGGTCGACTCTAGATCGGCACATCAAAGTGCCGATCTAAGCTGATCCGGTTAAATCGGCGTGGGTGTTGCCAAATATCGGCCGATGAAGCGTCGATCGGTCTAGATCGGCGCTTCATCGGCCGAAATTTAGCTGTATAAAAGGGGGTCTTAGGGGGGCCGAAGCCCCCCTCCCACCCGCGCCTCACTTCCTTCCCTTCGGCTTGGAGCTCTCAGGTATGTCTCTTCTCCCCTCTTTTGTCTTCTTTAGGTAGTAGTTAGGTAGTTAGTTTAGGGTAGTTTAGTAGTAATTTAGGAGTAGTTTAGTAGTCTTTTAGGGGTAATTTAGGAGTAGTTTAGTAGTATTTTAGTTGTAATTTAGGACTAGTTTAGTACTATTTTAGGAGTAGTTTAATAGTACTTTAGGAGTATTCTGATGAAGCTTTTAAAGTAATTTAAATATAGTCGAGAGATAATTTAACGATAATTAAGGGGTACTTTGCAGATAATTTATAGGTACTTCGAACATAATTTATAGATAATTAAGAGGTACTTTAGAGATAATTTAGGTGTACTGTAAGCATACTTTAGTGATAATTAAGGGTTATTTTAGAGATAATTTAGAGATACTTTGAATAAAACTTAGAGATAATTTAGGAGTACTTTAGATATAATTTAGAGACACTTTAAACATAGTTTAGAGATAATTTAGATATACTTAACATACTTTATTCTGTGTAGCTTTCTTGCGCGTGATAGCTTGCTGACATAAGAGCCGACGGTGACTGCATCCACTGCTGTTCCAGGTATCTAAACATACCATACTCTGTTAGATATTTTCCGTCATTTAATGTAGCGATACTTTGAACGTAATTAGATATAGTTCTGTTTAGTTAATTCGCCTATTGCTAAATAAGTGGATTTGATCTGTCATGGTAGACACGTAGTTATATTTTTTATATTGTTTGCTGCTTAATGTTTACAGGCATGTCAGATACAACATCATTTAGGATTTACTATGGAGATGGCCAAGTACTTGTTGGTCATGATGGTGCTGACCTTAGTAGTTTTCAATGTATCGAAAATAGTTTAAGTCGGGTGGTTGAGCGTAGCATCGAGAATGTTAAGCGGTGGCTTTATCATATATTTCGATTGGATAGAGAGCAGTGGGAGTTGTATGTGTATGCCTGATGCAGCCGTGCGGCCGAAGGGTATTTTTGGGAGATGGTTCCTGTTACCTCGACCGCCATGTGGAGAGGATATGTCAGAAAGGCGCTAGAGCAAGGTTGGGAACGGATTTTGCTTATCTATTTTACTCCTCGTGCCTTTCGTACTCCAGACCCAGCACCGGACCAAGTTGCTGAGTCTAGAGTACAATTCGAGGTCAGCTAGAGTAGCTAAGTCTAGGAGGTGATCCCTGAGACGGATGTATTGCCACATTCCAGGAATGCTCTCCCGTCTACAATAGCTAGGGTTGCTGAAGGGCAAGCTGATGAAAGATAGGAAATAGAGACCATACCTAACTTACTAGAGAGAGGACCAAGACTTCGAGGAAGAAGTCAAATAGGGTGCCAACGACAGCTCAGACGAAAAAGAGGAAGCAGGAGATGACAACAATGATAATAAAGAGGAAGACAATGTGATTCCCAATGAGTGCGGGCGGCTCTCGACGAGATCGACGCTTCTATCCGCCTCACCTCTGCACGGCCACCTCCTTCAGCTGTTGCCCCTCAGCCACCTCCTCCAGCTCCTCGTCCACAACCAGTACCTCTAATGTCGGCACCCCTGTCGGTGTAGCTTCCACAGTATTGGTATCCCCCGCACCAATACTTATACGGTTCGGGCCCATCATCGGCAACGGGCTCATCATTGGCAAAGGGCCCATCGGGACATGCCGCACCGGCACCATTGGGATATGGAGCACATCCGACAACTGGTGAGAACTGTACAGTCTTACACTGTTTTACATCATAATCTAAATTATGTCACTAATAACTCATATGTTTGCACAGCGCCGTATCCATATTAATACTAGCGAGCTGGCATGGACCCTGCCTATCATAGTCTGTCTGGACTGGTAGACTCTAGTACCGGTGGCCAGCACGACTCAGGAGGTTACGATGCCTGGGAGCATGGCACCGCTGAGGTGTTCGGGCCTTCGCAGCTTGAGGGAACACCACCACCGACGCAGCCAGAGCAGCAGCCCGCTAGACCGCCTAGGGTGCGTCGTTCACCTGATAGGTTTATCTTCTCGGAGCAGCCACCGAGACGCACTCGGGGTAGGCGTGGTGATTAGTACGGCTTACGGTTGTTATCGTAGGGACAAACGATTTGTACTGAAACGTTTATTACGATATATCGTATTATGTCATTATGCACTTCATATTATAAACATGCACTTCGTAGTATCCCTACTATTCACTATCTACTCATAATTTGAGCTTACACTTTAATACCACATTTGACGAGCTTGTTTGCAGATGTGTGATTGCCTTCGAAATAGATATTGCAATGGCATGACACAGTAATTAAAATAATCCAGCATCAACAACTTCTAACAAAATAGTTTGCGGCATAACACAGTACATTATAATGACACATGCAAACATGATTACGTGCCTTTAGGGAAATAAAAATAGCTGAGACTTATCTAAACTGACTACTGAGTGCAGCAAGGGTACTTTCCCTTCCTTATGGCATCTGGTCCTGCTTCCTTAGCACGACGAGCCCTCTCACGCTTCCTCTCTCTTTCAGCCTCACGCTCCTCTTTTGCCTTGCGCTCTACCTCCTCTCTCCTCTTCTCTTCTTCCTCACGCTCACAGGTCCACTGGTATCGCATCTCAAAAAGCTCCCTGTTGAACTTCTTGTGTCTCATAAGCTCTGCCCAGTCATCAGGGTGCACCTCCTTATCAATCCATTAGACAAAGTCACAGAGTAGAGGTGACGACGGTAGAGGAGTTACCTACACGCAGAAACGTTAATAGAGATATTATAAGTGATTTATTTAAGAACAAGATATAACTGAAGAAATAGCATAATTATTCATACCGGTTTATTAGCACGTGGTCCACGCTTTAGTCTTGGCTTTGGCTTTTCAGGAGTGTAAGAGTAGTTGCCACACTTCTAATACCTCATCTCGTATGCGAGGTCATCCATACTTTTCATGAACTTACATTTATCTCCACAAAACACATAGGAGGTTCAACACCTTCCGGCGGACGGTGACGAGGATCGTAACCGCACTCAGATTTGTCCTTTTTCACCATCTACGGTAAGAAAATATGCAATTGATATGTCGACATAAATTTAAAATGTTACATTTTGTTAACGGCAAAATTTGATAAGGCCCAAGCCCAACACTGTTTCGGCACGGTCAATGGAAGTCAAGGAGTCCGGTCAAAGCACGTCAACAAAGCCCGTCCGCAATGCGCATGTGTGGCTGGATAAAGATACAAAGAAGCCGATAAAAAGGGAGGATAGATTTTGCTATGGAGATAAAGATGGAATCAGTTGCAGTTGTATCCACGTAGGATGGCAAGTCTCTGGACTATAAATATGTAACTTTTAGACCTAGTTTAGGATCAATCAACAGATCAACAAACAACTCTCGGCGCATCGCCAAACTTGCCACCAGCGAGTTCTTGCTCTCTCGCGGGGCTACATCGCTTCGATCTCCGGCGAGAGGTAAGTTTCGCCAAACATGTTTGATTAGTAGATCAAAGGCTTTATCGGTTAGGTCCGACATCTTAATCTATATATCGATCATGCTGTATCAGGTGCGTGGTTTAGATCAAATATATTAATCTAAGGCTTCATCAGTTAAGTTCGACATCTTAGTCTATGTATTTGATTCATGTCACGTACCGTTCATATGGATGAAGTGTGCTCCGATATGTTTAGCACTATGATTTGCTATGGCTTAGCGACTGTCTTGGTTCGGTCCAATCTTGCGGTTATAGTGAATGATAATGCGAACATAGATCGGGCATGTTAAAGCCAGATTCTATCGGATTATAAGCCGATAGGTTATCCCTCTGCATGTTTATCTCATCGTTGTATCGGGTATCGGAATCGAGCGATACACTTCGGCCTAGCGTCATTATATCTGTCCTGCTTTTATGTCCCAATATCGGCTCCGATACTAATCCCAGCTGATTTTACAGATTAGATGGTTTAGGCTGATGATTCTATCTCGATAGGTTGCACAGTAGATCTATTCTTCATGTCATGCATCCGATATGCTACATCATACAATTTCCACCATGTTATTATTACGTTTTATTTATCTTATTTAAATGTATATATCGACGCACGCCAAGACCATCGGCTCGATAGCCGATAGGCTTTACTGCTTACTTTTTCTTGTCTATCTTATCAGTTGCAGGATCAAACTGATTGGCACGCCACGAACCGCAAATTTAGGACCTGCACTAGAGTTAAGCAGATCTCTCAGGCCACGCGTGTGACCAAAAACTTCACCAACACTTTTTTGGCACGCCCGGTGGGACCATCTTCAACGACACCTCACACCATGACGGGCGAATTCGACAGCAACAATGTCATCCAGGTCACCGTGGAGGCACTGAACGAGGAACAGAGGGAGGCGGTACAGAAGCACGTCGAAGACTATCAGAAGATGTGCCTCCAGTCCTTTGGCATGACCAGATCGGGACCTGTCCAGAAGTCCCAATTGCCGAAGCCCACTTTCACTGGGAATCCAGTCAGCAGCCCGATAGTCCACACGTTAACTTGCAAGAAGCCATTGACCAAGCAGTCAGCCACGCCCTCATCAACCAGTCGGGGGTTCTGGCCAACACACTCCACGGGTTAATCAAGAAAACTGTCGAGGGTACTGTGACTCAGGATTCACTACGGGGCCCGACATACTTCCTGGTCAATCACCCTTAGGCGCCCCTGATGGAATTGTGCCCAAGAAAATTCTAGGGAACCGGAAGTTCTGGCTGTAGCCGGAAGTTTCGGGTTCTGGAGCATCCGGAAGTTCTGGTAGGACCAGAAGTTTCGGGTCAGTCCTAGTGTTCAATTTTCTGGACGAACTGGAAGTTCCGGCTGGAAACGGAAGTTTTGGGTTCTGGACGAACCGGAAGTTCCGGTTGGACCGGAAGTTCCAAGTTGAGAATTAATTCGATAAAGAAGGTCTATTTCGGAAGTTCCGAATGGGATCCGGAAGTTCCGATGGCCGGAAGTTCCGGCTATAGCCGGAAGTTCCGGACCACGCGAACAGATTAGATCTGTTGGGCTTTAATGCAGATTAAAGGCCCACATTGGTGCACTATATAAAGAGGGGTGGGGTTAGCACGTGAAGGCTGCTGTTTATTGTTACTTTACCCTAATCCTAGCCGTCACCCTCTCTCTCCTCGATCACAAGGGTTGTGGATGATCTCTTCTCGATCTCGCAAGTAGTGCTAGCACGCCAGAGCGAGATGATCCCGTCCCTGTACGTGTGATACCATAGAGGCACCGTTGCTGCATCGGTGCTCGTCTATGTCCTGTGGAGTTCACTGGATTATCGGATCGCGTCGTCTTCATCGCCGGATCACCGACGAACGAACGGAGTTGTGAGGGGTAGCTCGAGGACGCGCTTCATTGACTCTACTTCCGCTGCCCAAGCACGTCTCGAGGCTCAAGGTAACGATCCATGATTCCATTACACGCATGGTTCCTGGGCTAACGGGGTAAATTTTTGAAATTAAGCGCTAGCGTAGCCTCCCCATATCCCAACAGTGGTATCAGAGCCTACGTGCGTAATGTTCGATCTGGATCGATCACATATGGTGATATGTGATGGAAATAGATTGGATCTATTATTTTTGTCGTCGGATTTCTGGAAGTTCCGGGCTGAAATAATTTTCGATACAGAATGTTATTTTTGGAAGTTCTGGGTATGACTCGAAAGTTCCTGGTCCGGAAGTTCCGGTTGGACCAGAAGTTCCGGACAAAAATAAATTCCGTACAGAAGGTTATTTTTGGAAGTTCCGGGTGTGACTCGGAACTTCCGGACCAAAAATAAATTCAAGTCAGAAGGTTGATTTCGGAAGTTCCAGCCCTGAGTCGAAAATTCCGGTCCCTTCGACCGGATGTTCCGGCTGAGCCGAAAGTTCTAGGTCTGTTTTTAGTTGCACATAGTCTCCGCCTAACTTGTTTTTGTAGAGACTGTTGTGACTGGTATGGCCTTGCAAATGTATGAGATACGCGCTTGTAATAACATGGCCTACGTGTCATGATTGATTACAGCCCAAGGCTATTCAAATGTTGTACGACCTGCGCGTCGACATGTGATGCTTCAGCTCATGTAATTAGGATAGCGCTATTAGTTATAATAGGCTGATACATGTTCATGGAGGCCTGAAGCGGTATGACTCGACGGACAGGAACCATAGAGATGGAGATCACCATGTGAAGAGGCCATACTCAGTCATGGTCAATATGATTGCCTACGATGTTTACTTAAGTTCCTGTCATACTATTCTTTCATGTTGCGTGTGCGGTAGGCATCGTTACCCTGATAGAATAGTTTCCCTCAGAAAATTAAGTATTGATGCTCTTTCGAATAGCTGCACCTACTAAGGTTGTGATCACTGTATGGTGGGTCTGCCAAAGCAGGGTGCCATCTTTTATCTCAATCAGTTAGGGTGGTATCAGACACCACATGCATAGTATTGGTTGACTTAACAAAGCTATCAAAACAGTTTTGGGCTTTGGGGCATGGAGTTGAGTGTCGGACATTAGATGTCACCTCAACGAACAAGAGTCACATATGATGTGATTAGCAAGGTGTTGCTTACCTATGTCACTAATCTTCTAGCAGTGATGCCAAAGCTCACTAGGAGTTAGTCGACTATGGATCTTCTGTTTGATAGAAGATCAACATAGCATAGTGCTGAACCTTGTATTTTGTTGTAGATCATGGCACCTACTGCGAAGAACACTTCAGTTTTTAACCTGCGACCCATTCTTGAAAGAGAAAAATTGTCTGGAACAAATTTTATAGACTGGTACAGGAATCTAAGAATTGTTCTCAAACAAAAAAATAAAGATTACATTCTGGAGAAACCCCACCCTGATGAACCGAAGGATGATACGCCACTGGCTGAGAGGCGGGCTTATGAGAAGCACGCCAGTGATTC
>KE372106.1:390436-401480 GCA_000418225.1 Zizania latifolia | reverse complement strand
CCGCCCTAGATTGGCACTTCATGTGCCGACAGGACTGCGCCGCCGGCCGATGTAGGCCGATTGGCCTAGATCAGCCGATGAACTGCCGATCTAGGGCCGATCGGCCTAGATTGGCCGTTCAAGCGCCGGCAGAGACCCAGTTTTATAATTTTTCAGTTTCGTGTATCAGAATTGAAATTTATTTAAAATTTTGTATTATTTAAAAAAAATCCTGTGGCGTGCCTATCTCGTTTTTGTTCTGTTTCGGACGTTCTTGTTGTTCTGTTTGTGAATTTTAAATTTGTGATTTATAGTTTGATGAATTATGGATTTAATCTGAATTAACCGGACTTACCATTCTATGAGCTATAGGCTCAGTGGCTCACACGGCCCATAGTCGATGCTTTACCCATACCATGTTGAACTAAGCCTGATCGGATCTGAGCCAAACCACCTGTTTAGCTATATATAGTCTAATTAGTACGGAGTATGGAGCCTATAGGTCGGTCAGTGTGATGTGATTCATCCTTGCTGGTGCTCGTGTGACATCTTCTATTTCTGGGTCACAGTCACATTTGGCACTCGGACTTGGGTGGTCCCGAAGAGTTGAGATCAATTTCATTAAGAGCTTAACTATTTTTTTGCAATTAGTAATTCAGTATTAGATACTATAAGTTGTTTGGGTACTGTGTCTGGGATCCTGACGTATAGACTCCTAAATTTGCTTTCTACTGTATAAAAGAAGGAATAGTGGTTTTACTGTTTTTAAGATAAAAAAATTAGCTTAAATTTTGATGAATTATTAGTGTAGATTTTAGTAGCATCTAGTACATAACAGCTTTATGTACTTTCATGGAGACCATAAAAAATCATGTAGTAAACCTTTTCTTCGGAAAAATTATGTTTCATATATATTAATAATAAAAGTATCAATTGATTTTTTTCTATACTCTCACAAAAAATTTATACTCAAAATGTTCTAAACCATCGGATGGATGCCCAAAATCGTTTCATGTCATGTCACAGTCACCCCTTCCCTCCTATCTTCGCGAGTCGCCCATCCGCCGTCGGAGCTCTTCCCCATAGGCCACCCGCCATGTACCACCATATTATTAGCGTTCTAGGCCTTAGCTCTCTGGCCTCGGCCCACGTCTGAACGTCCATGCGTATCCGACACAGCTTACAAGCGGAGAGCCCTCTCATATCCCAAAAGACCGGTTTAAGGGAGGATAGATATTCTCCCTTATAAGCTGCTCGTAGCCTCTTCCATGGGAGAGGTGAGACTAAAGTTGCTGGCAACGCCCAATGGCCTAGAATCCTAACACCCCATTCCCCTAGGAAGCCCCTAGATAGGCATGGCGACTACTAGCTCTAATACCAATTGTTAGCGTCCTATGCCTTAGCTCCCCGGCCTTGGCCTACGTCCGGACGTTTATGTGCATCCAACACAGCTTACAAGCAGAGAGCCCTCTCACATCCTAAAAGACTGGTCCAAAGGAGGATGGCTACTCTCCCTTATAAGCTGCTCGTAGCCTCCTTCTATGGGCGAGGTAGGACTAAAGTTATTGGCAACGTCCAATGGCCTAGATCCTAACACACATCTGCACCCACGTGTCCGCGGGGCGCCAGCACAGGAAAATGAGCAACAGCGGGCGGTGGAAAAGGCGGTGGGCCAGTTGGAGCTCGAGCATGGGCCGCGCACCGGCAATTGACAAGGTAAGCAGTGACGGAGCCAGGATGTCGATAAGCCTCGAGCTCAAAACAAATGTCGACGTAGGAGATCAGATCGGCGAGGGGGTACGCGTGGGCACTGGCCAGTGACGGAGGCCGACACGAGGGTGGAGGCGTGGGCGCTGGCCGGGGGCGACGCGCGGAGGCTGACCGAGGGTGACACATGGAGGCCAGCTAGGGGCGAAGGCGTGGAAGCCAGCCAGGGACGGATGAGCGAGCGCTGGCCGGAGGGTGGAGGTGTAGAGGCGCGGAGGCGGTGGAGCGGGGGGCGAAGCTACGGAGAGCGTGGAGTGGCGCCGCGGCGGGTTCTTGTTGGGACTTGGGAGGCTAGGGGCCGGAGCTAGGGTTTGATGATGACTTCGGTGGGCCTCACGTAGGATGGGTCGTTGGGGAGTGGGGAGGAATGAGGCGCAGACTTAGCCCAAGGCTAGGCCTAAAAAGTGGGATTGGACTCATTACTTTAAAAAAAAAATCCTAAGTACTATAAGGAAAAAAATTTAAACCTAGGGTTAAAGTCCAAGCTATCCCAACCTAATTTCGTCTCTAAAGATGAGCAGGAAGTAGGACGCCAGGACGGGACGGTGTAGGCCGAGGAGAGGAGGGCGGAGTAGGCACAGTGACTTGGGAAAGGACCTCGCCAGAGAGGAAGTTGAAGAAGAAAGAGAGGAAAGAAGGAAGAAAAGAAAGATAATAAGAAAGATAAAAAAAGGAAAAAAGAAAGAAAAGAATAAGAAAGAAAAAAGAAAGGAAAGAAAAGAATAAGAAAGAAAAAAAGAAAGGAAAGAAAAGAAAAATAGGAAAAGCTTGGGTTTTTCTAAAAATCCCATGATTTAGAAATTAAATATTTTGGGAATTTCATGAATTTTATAAATTAAATAAAAATATATAATATTATATGATTTTAGAAAACACCTAGCATCGTATCGCCCTTTCCAAATAATTAAATGCTAGTAAAATAATACAGATTAGTAGCGTAATTTATTTTCAACACGTTGCAACGTATGATATTTGCTAGTATAAATAAACGTGGTAGACAATAGTATATTTTGTTTTTGAAAATAAAGTTGTATTCATTCTAGGAAGTTGATTATACTTGACCAGTCTAGACTTGTATTCTTCACAGTTGCTACCGGTAACCAAAATTCCGTGAGACAGTTTAGTTGTTCTCGGGGAGATAAGAACTGATTAATATATAGTATTGGATAAACAAGGAGCACCATGCCGTCCATGCTTCATTCTTCCGACTCTTCCATTGACTAGCAAAAACTATGCTGTCTGTGTAAGACAATTCGCACGTAGCTAACCGATTTTGTGCCAGCAAAGCATCTGCAGCGTATATTGTATTTAGTTGAAACTATTATAATTTAGCTTATAGACGTTTATTATAATAAGCTGGCTTATAAATCTAGAGAAAAATAATCTATAAGTTGTTTATATGGATTATTATGTTTGAATAGCAGATTGTAATGTTTTCAAAATAAAGTATTCGGATGTGGGCGTGCTAGGATCTGAGTACAATATAACAACGGGTAATTTTACCAAAGTACAGTGAGTATTCTAGTTTTAGTAGTAAGTAAAAAAGTTAAGTTTTATTAGCTTATTAAATTACTATAATCTGATTATAATAAGCTGGCACGATAAAATAATTATTTTTTATACTTTTAACAAATAAGTTAGATTATTATTACTCTGTACATGACTTGTGACTGAAATTGAGGTTTCTTCTGTGGTCCATCGTTTACCTCCTGCATGTTCAAACTTGGAACAGCATGATTTTGGTCACGATACACCATGGGTCTTCCCAATGTTCTCTGTACAAGGCACATGCGCTGATTCTTTTTTCTTCACATCCTTTGAATCAAGCAACTGCTGCCCTTTCTGAACATTGTATGAGCAGTGGTCAATTCAAATTAACATCCAGAGTTGAATTGGGAACATTAGAAAGAACAAGATAATCATCTGAAGTGGGAGGGATAAGTTCTTTGTAAATCACAAGCTTGCCGACCCTTAAGTTGTTGATGCTCTTCTTCAGATACTGCAATCATAAGCAATGTTAAGTAAGATACCTTTACCGACGATACAGCGACTAAAGCGTAGATTTGATGCTGTTAAATGGTTTTCTGAAAAATATTCGATGCTATAATCGTTGTACGAACCGGCCGGACTGTAGGGCCCATGTTTGGTACGGTGGGTATAGATGCTTCCGGTGTCTATGCTAAATTGTGTGTCTGGTTTAGTTTTTCTATCGGCCAAAAACTCAATCTATCGGATAAAACCAGATTTTCTAACCGTAGTGGTTTTTTATCGGTACAAAGTAAAAATTTTCCATCCCTGAATTCTATAACTTTACGTAACTTTATGGTTTGTTCTACGTGATCCCTTCGGTAGTCCACATAAAACTACTATAATTATTGTTAATTAAGATATATAATCATCCTTTCTAGTCATTAAGTTTCAAAGAATTGCTCTATCGTAGATCCATAGCTACTCCCGCTAAATAACTTCATAATTTTTTGACAACTCACGACAGTTTTTCCATAACCCAAAGCTCAAAATAACTTTTATCAAAATCTACGGTTCAACCAAATAAATCATAAGTAACTTTCCTCAAAAGTTTTAGATTTCAGGTGAGTTCAATGTTATGTTATATACACGAACAATTGGTTTCACTTAATGCTAATTTGCCGCCATTCGGTTAAGTGATACCATTTCTTTTATTTTCACTAATTAGATGACCTTTACAAGGTGCAAACTTGCTTCTGATTTTGAGAACTGCAAATATGTCCTGAATATTATTTTCCAAGCTCCATCAAGCAAACATATTGGCAATAACATGTTAGTTTTTTCTTTGCCCAAAAAGAGCAATTTTACAGTGGTAGTGAAATAAATCCCAATCATTTATCTCCTTCCATTCAAAGGTTAAAAATAATTTCTATTTTATCTTGATTAGTGATAGTAGATTTTAGAAATAATAAAATCATTAAAAAAATGAGTAATACAAAGATAACAATCGGCCAACGAAAGCGATATACGTAAATTCCCTAATAATAATTATATCTAACATATAATCAATTAAAGTATTAATTTAATCTTTGAAATTGACCATTAAGATCAATTCTACTGGTAGAATACAGCGTATCAATTAAAAAAATTCATTGCTTAAATTCGCGTCTCAACACGCGGGGTATCTTTGCAGAGTATCTTAAGGTGTGTTGACGCCTTGACGGTAGTAAACTTGTACCATTCATTAGGCATTTCTGGATGAGAAATTATTGATTAGTTAACTACTTTCCTCAGTATTATCTAGGAGGAGGACGCTGCCGAAAGGTTGTTTCCTTTTTATGTCCCTACGGCCTTTGTTCGGTCTTCATTTACACTGTAGCAGTCGCTCTGAACTCTCTAAACTCTGAACCCTATATAAGCTCATCTCGCCAATCGCCACGCTTTGGAACAGGTACGTAAGTACAGTGTAGAACTACTTTGATGTACTCAACGCGCTTCTTTGATCTCTTTACATGGAGGCACGGGCTCCCACCGCCGGCGACCACAACGACGGCCAGAAACCGCGGTGCCGCCGCCCTGGCAATGTCCGGAATCACGTCCTGAAGTGTTTTCTGCGTGCCCTCTGCTGTTGCAACTGTTCAGATAGCGAGTGATCCAGCATGGTGCAGCCATAGGAAGAGCTTTTCATCAACTGTATGACCAGTTAAGAGTAGTATGAGTCAATTATCTAATCATATATAGACTATTAGACTATATAGTACAATATTTTACTTTCTGAAATGGGATTACTAGTATACTTACTACCAGAGAGTGCATGGTGTGTCCTCAACCCCTCGTATATGTAAGTTCTTACTTTTGTCCGAATAAATACGTAAGAAGTTAAGAATAGTACTGCCTGGTTGTTTCTTTTGCTGCCTAACTGGAGATCAAAGGTGTACTGACTCTTACGGTTTTTAGTTTTTTTTACCTGAATTGATGCTCTATGCCTGTCAGAGAAGTATCGTGTGCAAACCACCAATTTGATGAGCAATTTTTTTATCCTTCTCTCCTACGGAGATAATTATCATAATTTTTAATGTTAATTTTAATATCTTTTAATATTTAATTTTAATATCTTTTAGTATTCAAGTGATCTGAACTAAAATTTAAACATATTTATAAAATATGGTACTTCGTTAAGAATGGTATAACAAAAACATCAATTCAGTGAAATTGTGAAAACCACTCAACAACTATGTGTAAAAGTTTTTAAAAAATATTTAAAATATCTCACTATGTAGAGGACATATTGTGTTATACAACCGTATAAATTTTTGAGATCAAAGTGAATTCATTTTTGAAGATATAAAATTCATACACAACGGAATGAGTATAGTAAAACAGTCGCAGTGCAACATGTACTATTTTAGCATTATCCATTCTTCTCATACTTACGTAAATGTGGCAGTTAACCAACCGGGGCTGCGATTTGCCCATATAGGTCTAGGTATTAGGTATAGGTCTATTTTTTGATCTCTGAGTCAACTTCACCCGCCGCCCATTTCTCTTCAATAATGTAATTGATTGTTTTGATCTTAGCAAAAATGTTGTAATAGGTCGACAATTTATTTGGACAAATTTTTAATTTACCAAATCTGAAATATGAAAAGTTCTATGACATTGAAATGGGAAGCAAAGTACTCATTAGTCTTTGTTCATGCTCTTGGCCGAGGCATCTATGATCATACTCCGTTGCTTTTAGACAGCAAAACATCTACTTCCTGTGGCTAATCATAAGCATTTCAAACTTGAACTTGGTTGGTAACTGCATGATGATTTCTGACACCATGTAGTAGAAACCTGAAACGAGCCGGTAAAAGATAGTAATTCTATTCAAAGATGGAATAAAGATAAACACCTTAAAAAGCCATCTTAGGGGTTGGACATCTCATATTAGTGATTCTTGCAAACAGGAGAAAGTTGTCCTGCAAACCAATATTGACAAATTAGATATCGTAACAGAGTCTCGAGTTCTAACTAATGTAGAGAGAACAACTTGCTCAATCTAGAGATCAGCTATTAGACTCCTCCGTGAAGAGGAAATCAAGTGGTACCAAAGAGCGAAGGTAACTGATGTTCTGCCAGACAATAACAATACCAAATATTACTATATGGTTACCAATGGTAAACATGGGAAAAAATGGATCCTATCCCTCGATCAAGATGAAGGAAAAATAAAGGGTAATATAGCTTTGAAGTCTTACATTACTAATTTCTATAAAAAAAAACTCTTTGGCCTACCTAAAGAAACCTCTTTTACCCTAGAGGAATCTAGAATTGAAAACATATCACAAGTCACAGGGACGAAAAATGAATTCCTTACGAAATTTTTTCAGAGGAAGAGGTCAGTGTTGTTGTGTTTGGGATGGAACGCAATAAGGCCCCTGGACCTGATGGTTTTCCAGCGAAATTCTATCAAAAGTTATATGATATCATTAAAGATGATTTGATGAATTTGTTTACAGATTTCCATGAAGAGAAGCTACCTTTGTTCAACCTCAATTTTGGGAGACCTTTGTTCAACCTCAATTTTTGGGATAATAACACTCCTCCCAAAAGTTCAAGAAGCAAATAGAATACAATAGTATAGATTGATTTTTTTTGTTTGATAATTTTATGGCTCACCATATGGTCATCTCCACTCAAACTTCTTTCATGTGAGGACGAAGTATCTTGAAGGAGTAACTATTTTACATGAGATAGTACATGAATTGCATAAAAAATGAATGGAGTCATTTTCAAAGTTGACTTTCAAAAAACCTACGACAAAGTTAAATGGCTTTTTTTACTATAGACCTTACGGATGAAAGGTTTCTCATCTAAGTGTATCGCCTGGGTAGACTCTTTTGTATCTGAAGGAAGTGTAGCTGTAAAAGTCAATGATGAAGATGGCCATTTCTTTCAGACGAAGAAAGGGTTAAAATAAGGTGACCCTTTGCCACCAATTTTACTCAACATTATAGCTTACATGTCGAATATCCTAACTAATAGAGCTAAAGCAGATGGACAAATTGTTTGAATAGTACCTCATCTTGTGTTAAGCGATTTGTCTATTCTATAATATACTGATGATACTATTCTCTTTATGGAGCATAATCTAGAGAAACATTGCAACTTAAAACTATTGCTTTATGCTTTTTAACAATTGTCGGGTCTTAAAATTAATTTCCATAAAAGTGAATTATATTGCTTTGGTGAAGCAAAATCCTTTGAGACTGAATACATACAACCTTCAGATGTTCTACAGGAAATTATGTAATACCGATTGGAATGTAGTGGTGGAACGTTTTGAGAAGAGATTAAGTGGTTGTAAAGGAAAACTACTATCCATTAGAAGATGTCTCACACTAATTAACTCGGTGCTTAGCCTTCCAATGCATATGATGTCCTTTTTCGCTATAAAAAGGGGGTACTAAATAAGGTTGATTATTTGAGCTCTAGATTGTATTGGTAGAGTGATGGTTAAAAGAAAAGACAACGCCGTCCCAAGGATCAAGGGTTTAGAAATTCATGATTTAGACCTTAAGAACGTAGCGTTACTTAGCAAGGGGCTTTTCAAACTTCTCACTACAGATGGAGTATGGTAACAATTATTACAGAATAAATATTTGGGATCACAACCCCTTTCACAAATTTATTGGAAGTCGAGTGGCTCACATTTTTGGTCTAGTCTCATGAACGTCAAACGAGATTTTTTTTCTATTTTAGATCTTCTATAATTAAAGACGAATCTCAAATAAGGTTTTGGAGGGACAAATGGTTGGGAAATGCAATCTTGAAAGAGTAGTACCCTTGTCTTTACAACATAGTTAGGCATAAATAGGCAACTGTCTCAAATGTCTTTTAAAATAATTCACCAGTTTTATCACAGAGAAGTGATTTAGTGGGTTCAAAATTAGTAGTGCCGGAATAACTTACTTCAACATATTGCTAACATTGCTCTAATTCAAGAGCAAGATGAATTTCGATAGAACTTAACTCCAAATGAGGAGTTTTTGTGAAATCTCATTATCTTGCTCTTGTGCATAATTATATCCCTAATATAACAAACGTCTTTGAAAACTAAAAATGCCATTAAAGATCAAAATTTTCTATTGGTATTTATGTCATGGGTAGTGTTAACAAAGAAGAACTTAGCTAAATGGAATTGGTATGGTACTCAAACTTATTGTTTTGTCAAAAAATGAGACAATTAAACATCTATTCTTTCAATGTCACTTAGCTAATTCAGTATGGTCCATTATCGGAGTGGTGTTTGGACTCGCTCCACCACTTAAAGTTGCACATATGTTTGGTAGTTGGCTTTGAAAAATTCCAAATGATTTAAAAATCAATCACCACGACAGAAATAGTCTTTAGTGATAGAGCTTTACTGAAGGATAAATAATGCGCGTCAGTCATATACTTTTAGTGGCGGACTATTTTTCACACGTCAGTAATACTATATTATTAGTGACGGGTCGTAATGTGGTCCGTCACTAAAGAGGGAGCACCCCCATTAGTGACGGGTTACAATATCACCTGTCACTATAGGGTGTGCTCTTTAGTGACGCATGTTATTTTACTCACGTTACTAAAGAGCCCACAACCCTAAGGCGACCTTTATGACGTGTTTTAGATAATAATCAACACTAATGACAAGTATTTAAGCAGCACACAAGCTCAGATCTATCGAGCTCCGCACTTATTGCTCCCACCCATCGCCAACTTCACTCTTGTCCCATAACTGCCGACCGGCCGCAGTTGAGTCCCACAGCCACTGGTCACCCGACCACACGTGCGCCTAGTGATGGTGACCTGCACTGTTACGTGCTTCGGTGCACTGCCTGGCACCACCGCTAGCACCAACGTTCATCTGAAGGTATATTTTTTCTCCAATATTAATGCACCACTGAATTTTTTTAATATATATATCTACACATAGGAACAATTCCATCGGAGGTTCCATTTGTTCCTCTAATATAGCTTCTAGTTGCGCGGATATTGTGAACTGATACACCAATCCCTCTAGCAGATTTGCTTATAACAGCACATTCCTCTAGCATATATTCCTTCGATGCTGTCATCTTTCATGCAGATAAGGAAACAGCTACTTAGCTGCATTGTAGAGAATAAAATAGTAAGCAAACAATTCCACGCTCTAGGGCTATGATTTTACCAAAATTTTTCTGGTAGACAATGCACAGTACTTGGGGTCTTGGAGTGCCTGCATTGAAAAGGGTTGGTGAAGCATGAGTAAACCAGTGCTGAGACATCAGATGGTAGGTTTTGATAGCAGAGTCGATGTCATCCTTGTGTATCCCCACTAAAACTCTCATCAGCATGTGCCGCGGCCTCTCAACAACCTTCCCTCCAACCTTCAAGAGGTAAGATCTCTCCAGAGTCTTGAAACCGAAGTAGTCATAATCAAAGTCCCTGTCGTAAATTGTCTCGCTGTCCAAGCGAGCAGCATTCTGTAATCAATCGTCAGAACATTAGAACCCGTAGAAGGCATAACATACATCAATAATTGAAAAAAAATGATGATTTATCACTCTCAAGATGACCCCTTGATTATGTTGTCACCACGTGATAATGACACATAAGACATCTAAGTCAATAACATTTGGACGAGGATAACAAAAAATTGAAGCTACTTCTTGGCAGCGACAAATTATCAAATCTTATTAAGTAATCAATTCAATGGAACAGCACATTCAGCAAGCAGAACAAGAAGAGCAGCTATCTCTGCAAGTCTCTGAAGAAAGAGTCTCATGGTTAATCGATAACTCACCTTCATGATGATTTCATATACGACATCGGCAACCAAAGGAGCCATCAACCCAGATCTCTCATTGACATGACCATACATGTCCTTAATCTTGCATAGACAAGACCAAATGGCAATTCAAACCCAACCTCACTCCTACAGCACGAATGAAACAACGCGATGCATCACTTACGTCTCTGAGAAGGATTACTTGGTGTTCTTATGGAGGTTGGACACCGTGATCCTCGCCACAAGCTTCACAACAACAATCCACATGTGAGAGGAAGACGGAAAATTTAACTATTTGCCACTCTAAAGAATGCCGCCTCTTCAAATGACATCATCTTCGTCACATTCAATTTTTTGCCACTTTAAAGATGTGCAAACTAATTTTTTGCCATTTTGCAGCCAGTAGGCGCCATCTCATCTGCCATGTCATCTTCTTTGTCCTGTCAGCGTCTTCCCAAAAGCGTGCTAGCTCGCCGTCGCGCCTGTGCGCCGCGATTGGCTTGCCATCGTCGCCGCACGCGCACGCGCCCACCC
>KE372106.1:334806-355778 GCA_000418225.1 Zizania latifolia | reverse complement strand
GCCCGCGTGCCCACTCGTGCTCTACCGTCGGGCGCTGCCTAGCCCTTGCCGCGCCCCTTGTTGTGCCCCCGCCGCAGCCACCGCGTGTCCCGCCGCATGCCGCGCGCCCTATGATGAAACAGAGCTGACGGTATTTTATTGAACACCTTGCGCATGGCATTTTAGCCAGTTCAGCATGTGACATGTCATCTGCGTCAGCGAAACTACCATTCTGTCGTGCCACGTTAGCGATAGTTCTATAGTAAACTGGTTTTCAAATTTTAGGAGGCTAATTAAACGGTTTTATAGTTTAGAGGGTTATTTAAACTTTTGCGATAGTTTGAGGTAGTGATCTGTAGTTTTTTTTCTTTATCGAATTTATCTAAAAACAAACTCTTTCATGATAGTTTGAGGTAGTGATCTGTATTTTTTTTCTTTATCAAATTTGTCTAAAAACAAACTCATTTTCGACTGTGGGAGTCTATATGTTTCCAAGTGTATTCCATCTAGTTGGCAACACTGCATCCCTGCAGGCCGGCTTTGCCAAGAGCTGAATTGGGCTGTACACATCTGAATAATATCGGCATAATGTGCAACGCTGAGTTGGGCTGTTAGGTTCCATGAGGAAGGAATGACTGTTGAGTCCAAAGCCCATTGCCTCACTAAACTGGGCCAGTTTGTAAATTAATGGCGCCGCGAAACTAGTTATTGTGTTCTCTTATGCAAGTGAGTTGTCAAAGATAGTATGGTTACATCGTGGAGAAATGGTGATCACACTCCAAGATTATCCTAACCATAACTAGTAATAATTAGGTCAATAACCTAGTTACCAAAGTGTCAAAATTGACAGAACTGCATATATGAGTGAGCTTATGACGATATATACTATTTATATAAACTGTAATGACTACTGTACCACTTGCCGGCTGAGTTGAGGTTTCAACTTTCAAACATCAAATCATCAAAGGCTTGTCCACTGACTAGCTAGCTATCTCACATGCTAACACTATAAACTCTGGCGATCATCACCGAAATCAATTCAAATGTGAAAGAGACAAGAAGGGAGAACTAATTACTACTCTACCAAGTAAAATCAAATGATTGCGCAATTAACAGAGACAAGACCAAGCGTCAATTTTTGTCATAAATATAGCGCGCGCCTTAAAAATGCATATAGTTCATTGATGTTTAGCTTATGGATTAAAAGCGAGGTCATTGTCACTGGAGTTGGTCACTAGTCCAGCTCTTGATTATCTGCATTCAGCAACCCAACTAGGGCTCGAGACAACAACTAGAATCAATGAAGTTCTTGTCAGTGCAGGACATATGAAAGTGTGAGACAGCAACAATATATGCTACTCCTCAACAACAATTATAGATATATATACTACTACTAGCTACATCGCAAGAACAATAAAACTATATATATAGATCTATCATGGATGTGTATTAATGGCAAAAGGGAAATATCATTATATTATTCTGGGTTCCTTAAAAGAAATACCCGTTCTTCTTTATTATGTTTGACGGATTCGATGGATTAATTTCCTTATGGTCTACGGCATGTCTCCATGAGTGATGAGAGAAAGGCTAGAGAGCTCCGTACCCTGCAGGCATTCAGTCAAGTTGGCCATAATGCAAAGTCACCTAGGGATTACTTCACTGATTTGCACAAACATGTATGGCTAGTACAAGGCAGGCTGAGATCTACGTCGTTGCTGAAACTATCAGCTCACATTGCATGGCGCCTCTGCATGCACAATGATTTTTAAGGCCGTGCATTTAAATTTGGTCATTCAAGAGCAGCAAAGAAAGAGAGGGCTTAATTGCTTTGCTTGATTGTTTCTTCCTCCGCTCTTCTTCCCCTTGCATTTCATCACTGAAACCCTGCAGGGAATCTGGTGGATGACTTAAATCAACAACATTGAAGCCCTCATATGGATGGCATAAATGCCCTCCATTTACTAGGATCAAATGCACATTTATTTGCAAGGGAGTTATTTCTAGGTCATCATCGCACAACAACCTACTGGGATGAGCTCCAAATGCAGAAGCCTCCCTCCTCTCCATCTCTCTAATGGCCGCTGTCCTCGTGCAACCCTGTCCGGTCCGGCCGGCTGGCTTGCCATGCCATGTGTCCACTCATCTCGTACTGTCTTTTTCCTATCTAATTAATTTTGCTGGCTCTATTTTTATGCCATTATTTTGGACCAACCAAACATGCTTACTAATTAGTAGAAGCTGGTAAGGCTATTTTTCTTTCTCTTTGGACACCCCTCGTCAAGTTTTTTTCGCTACATGCTCCCTCCGAATGCTTATATAAGTCATTTTAGTCTTCTCAACTCTTGTCTAAATATAAGTCATTTTAGAATTTTTTTATCTTTCTTTCATATTTGCTCTTTGTCGAATAAATGTTACACTTCTCACAAATAAATAAACTATATTTTCAAATTAAAATAAATCAATGGCAACAAAGTCATCTAATTTGATTTCTCAGTTTTTATGCATAAGTCAAGACGATATCCACGAGTGCGCCTATTTAGTTAACATTAGTTAACATATACTAGGCAAATTTTAACATACATTAAATTAATAAGGACCGTTCATTTTTATAGGTCTAATATCTGTGATTAAAAGAAGTCGATGTCTTATCTCTAAAAGGTAATACACTACTTTTCTAAAAGGTAATACACTACTTTGCTTTTTTCTAACCGATTTCTATAAGAGATGTTACTAAGGTTAATGTTTTGTTGTGGAAGATGGCTGTGATTGTGTTGATGGTGGTTGGACGCTATTGTTGACATAGCATGGCGTGATTTTTTTTATTGCAATGACAATGACTTCACAGATGCATGGCTCTGGTTTGGAGTTCACAAAAGTAGGAGCATGTACTTTCCTTTCCTTGTCTTGCACATACTGTTTAGGTTTCTTTTTGTTGGAAATGCTACATTCTGGTGTGGTTCAAAGATGATAGTGATTGGGAGGCTTCTTTGAAACACGTAAATTTCACATGGATTAATTTAAATCTCTCGAAATTCCTCCAATTTTCTCCATTCCAATGTAGGCCTAAAAATATATACCACCGGGCTCCCAGAACTCTAAAAGGAGTCCTCATGCTGCTAGTGCAAAGGGCAGGGACCATAGCATCCACTACATACGTATGCCATTTTAAACTTGACCAACTTGAGTACTAGGTTGACCAGAAATAGGAAGAAAAAGAGTACAAAGAACTTCAACGACCAATTAATATTAGGCTACGAGAACGTCGGAGGACTATATAAAACATACTTGAAAAAATACGAGCATTTTTTGGAGTGTATAACTACGAAAGCTTAATAAAGCAATTGTAAGGTTTTTTTTAAAGAAGAAGATAATTTCAAATTAGAAAAGAATATAGGGTCTACATGAATATATGTAAAAATATTATATATTAATGACCGAAATGAATGGAGTTAAAAGTGTACAATTTTTTTCACAAGCTAGTTAGTTTTCAAAAAGAAAGAAACCGGGACGCTATTCGTGCAGGGCAGGGCAGGGCTAGCTAAGAAAGAGCAACTCATTAACCTGTGCAGATTATGAGCTGGGAGGACTTAGCATCTCATAAACTATTTATTTCAATTTAAGATTATAATAATGTAGCTAAATAAACATGCCAACTTATTATATACACGTGTATATTATAATAATTTAATAAGTTGATCTAATTCAACTTATTTTTATAAGCTGAGTTACTAATCTCAAATTAAAACAAATAGAGTCTTAGTGACGTGGAGTGTGACAATTCGGCAATAGGCCATGGTCGTTTAGGTAAGTTGAATGGATGGGTTAGACGAACGCGCCTTGCGTAAAGACTATTTCAGATGGTTGATGAAAGGAAGGAGAGATCATGGGTGAGAGGCGGGCTTGTCACTAAGGTTTTGAGGAAGAGATAGTATTTACGGACAAGAAAGAAAGGAAAATAAGAAAACCCTAAGGACTTGTTTGTAGCCCATAATCCCGACTCATTCCTCGGATGGCTCGGTCTATCCCTAGAGAATGGGTCAGGATTGTGGGCTCCTAAACATGCATGAGCTTATAAAATACTTCGTAGAAACAAAACGACAAATGTGACACTTTTTTAAAATCAAATAAATAAAATCGGGTTTAAAACATAGTGAAAATTTTATGTTGTTTCGTGCAGTGACTCGACATATAAGACTAACGAGTAGACACCTAGCAGATGCAATGCATCCACCTGGCCTGCATGGGTGAAGAATGTTGGGTGGAGAAGGTCGATTTGGCCATATATACTTGGTCACGATGGAATGTATTTTTGCATCCGCTCATCCAACTATAGAAGTAACAAACACTTTTTCATAAAATTATACGCTTACACTAGTATAGGATGGCGTTTATGCGAGTAACCAAACACATCATAAATACGTGACACTGAAACACAGCTCGCCTATTTCCAGCGAAATTGTTCATCACTGGGACCATATGTACATGTACATTATATATGTGCATCCATCCATCGCCAACTAGGTATCAACAGTCCAAGCTTGGATGGGTCCAAATAAGCTGGTAGCCGGCTTACCTTTACTGTTTAATATGCCATTCCACTGCATGCATTAGATGACCCCCAACTCTCAACCCCTCCGAAGGCATGCAGTGAACTCTTTGATAATCCCTTCTCCTGGCCTGCTGCTTTGGAGCCCTGCATGTAAGTATCAATGGGGCAATACACCTCTCCATACAGCAGGGGCGGATACACGCAGGCATGGCGCGGCTAGGACTTTTCCTCACGCATTGCATTGCTTTTACTTTTAATATTTTTTTCAAAATGCTATGAAAATATTTAAAAATTTTAAATAATTAGTTAAAAATATATAGGTTGGTCTTAAACTTAAAATATTTGTAGCTCCCCCATTGTCTCTATATGGCAACATTTTATATGTTTTGCTTAGGAGTCTTTAAAATAGATATTGCTTTCGGGAAAAAGTTGTTGGCTGATTTCTTTTATGTCAACTAATCTAAAATTATAACTAGAGGCTTGAGTCCCAGTTTTAATTCTATTCCATTGGGTCTCGTACGTCGGTATACTGTAAAAATTTTAAAGAGATAACTCAACCATAGGTATCTATCCCCTGCGGGTAATGGCTATAGAGAAATGGACATATATAAATTGTTCCTATTTTTCTCGAAAAGTCCCATACTCTCACAAGAGAATGGATAAATGGTGCATAAAATTTCCCCAGATTTTAATACGATACAATATCGTCAACCATTCTACATAATTGCAAACTGAGAAAACAAAAAAATTACACCACGCAGTTTATCTTTTTCTCGAAAAAATATCATCTCGGATATTAATTTCTTGACTAATAAAAAAATCCGATACGCGAAGGACAGGACCCTCTAGGATGTCGAAACACATTTGATGGTAGGCAAAAAACAACCAAAATAATTCGTTAGCATGTTATTGGACTATTGATATACTCTTGTCTATTTTTATATAATTCGTTTTAACATTCTCAACACTTTTTTAAATATAATTTTCTCAAATACAAGTCATTTTGGAACTTAATTTTGGTCACTTTTCATCTTTTGTTGCAAACATGCTAAGTAAATAATATTTCTCTCACAGATAAATAACCGACCTCTTCTAAAATAGAATAAATAAGACATAACTAAATAATTTGAGTAGATTCCAAAACAATCTAGGAAGAATGAGAGGGAGTATATGATAAATATAATTTCAAATGCATACTTCGATCGATCTAAGGCGACGACTGCTAGCTAAGGTGTTAAGGCCAAGTACGTACGTTCCATTGGCGTAATCAAGTACCTGCGGCCACCAACCAGTCTGCCTGTGTTTTTGCATTGCAAGACAGCGGCGATGCATTTGATGTTTGCATTGCATCTCTGGGGAGTGGGCACGTGATCGTTCGATCGTCGCCATCCGTCTCTGACTTGTGGGCCCGCCCCACCCTGTTTTTTCAATTGAAACATGTACTCATTATTTTTAAACTGTTAGATATTTTTTACCTTTTTTATATTTATCCTTGTCAATTAAATAATATTTTTCTCATAAATAAATAACTCATATCTTCAAAAATAAAACAAATAAGACATAATAAAATTATTTTAGTTGCTTTTTAATATATATATTTAAAATTATCTATATAAACAATCAAATAAAGTATTAGTATTGTGAGAGTAGTATGTCCTTGTATATGCAACCACGCGTTGCTGGAGCTCATCGGCATTTATGCTTAGGTTATCCGTGCCGTCGTCAAATAGTGTTCTAGTTGGAGCTCCGAATGACCGATGTATATCGCCATTACTCGCCTTGCTCCCTCTCTTTCTCTCTCTCTTGCTGAGCACAATTTAATTAATTTGCTTCATTTTCTTTTATGATAATCTAGCTGATTATTAATTATGCTGTCATTCGAAGGACGCTAGAATGGTGTCAAGATAATCCAAAACAGGGCAGGAGAACGCTTACTGCAAATAAATGACGACAGTGTTGCATTAGCCAGTACAAGATATGAGACCACACATTACTCAAAATTCGGATACCTCAAGTAGCACGTATGTATTTTCTAAATGGGATTTAATATTTTTTAACATCAATTAGGTTATTCAATCACATAAATAAGTATCTAATATATTTGACGCTTCGTTTTCTTATGGTCGTAAACAAATGCACTAAACAATGTGAGACGATCTCTCGAATCTCGTCTCCTCTTATTTAGATTTGGATATAATACCTCGGAAATTTCTGGAATTTTCATCGTATTTGCTATAACACCTTTTTTGTGGCATTTCCGGTGGCGCATGTAATGAGATGGATACAAAAATACTTTGCAATTCGCGGGGGAATTTAAATCCACGGACACAAATTTGAGCCAGAAAGCACTGAAAAGATGGGCAGGGATAATGACAACTACGAGCTCTACGCTGCCGCAACAGTATGGCAAATTTAAGGACTCATTCAATACTGTCGTACGCGTATTCTCTAGAAAAAAACCAATCCCTCCGAAAAAAAAGAAACCCCCTTGAAAAGTACCCGAAAACCAGCATCTGAAAACCTCAAATTTAGCTATTCCTATATATGTGTGTGTATTAATATGTAGTACTATGTTGCTAAATAAATGACATCATATTTTTTTGCATATTGTTTAATTATTTTTTCACTCCCTCAACTCATCTATTGACTTTTTGTTGCATATTGTTTAATTATTTTTTCACTCCCTCAACTCATCTATTGACCTTTTGTTTTACTTGTGTGTTAATTAATTTGTACTGTATTTTCTTTTTGAAATCATGTAGGAGATCGGTCGTTTTTAGTCCGGCCTGGTTCTCATGTACGGTGAGTATTTTAAAAAATTCCATGAAAGATTTAGTATTTACACTCAAAATAAATATATGAAAATACGTTGCAGGTATATAGATTTTATAGCATAAAAAACTGTTATTGTTTTCTATGACATGACATATTCATGTATCTGATCATATCATATTATAGCTATTCATAGCGTTCAAATTTTGTTTCAAAATATAAAAAACTTCTCCACCTACTCTCTTATTTCAACCAATCATAATATAATTTCTTCATTTACTTACTTATCTCAATAAATGCTGACTGTTACTCATTTAATCTCATTTATCTCTTTAATTCTGGTAAAAAACTCTAGAAATATTTCTATTACGAGACACAGGTAGTAGTAGCAGTGTATGGTTTGATCAGTAGCCGCTTGATGTGCTGCAGTTATTAGGATGTGAGAGAGAGCAGCAGCAGCAGCGGAGCTGGACAGAGTGAGAGGGCGCGTGCGTGCGTGTGTGCAAGCTAAGCTCGCGCTGGTGTACTTAGTTAAGCCGCGATCTAGAGTAGGTCGGGACTTATTTGGTCCCGGCGGGAGGTGGTCGACCGGAGGGAGAGGGGGCGATCGGCCGGGCGGCCGGTCAGCCGGGCGGCCGGTCAGCCGGCTGGCTGGCCTGGCGCCCCTCATCAAACGCGCCTCGCAGGAAACATTTCGGCAGCAGCTCAGCTACCCTGCATCAATGGCGCAGTAAAGTGTGGTGGGGTGAGAGAGAGAGGCAGAGGCAGGGGCAGAGACCCCTCCCTCCTCGACCTAGCCGCTCCTCCCGCCCCCGCGCGATACGAGTTTTTAGTTTGTCGCTGCGTTCCATCTGGGCCGTCGGCACCTCGATCGGACGGTCGAGAACGCATGCGACCCAGTTATGCGTGGAACGACGAGGAGACATGCGGCGGCGGCGGCATGGTCGAGTTCGTTTCGGCAGACGGGAGAGGCGGTTGCGGCGATGACGAAAAATGGCAAGATATTTTTCCACACAACTAAGAAAACGAATAAAGAAAGTGGAAAAGAGAGGCAGGCAGTAATAACAGCAGGGCCCGGAAAAGGGAAGCAGAGGCATGAACGCATCATCCAGCTTTACCAGCACTCTCTGTTTGTTTTTCTCTTTCCATTTATAACAGAAATGAATGTTCATTGAAGGCTTTACATTAATGGACAGAAGTCAATACCCGAACCATTCATCCTCTGCTGCGACAACGGCGAGGTGACAGTGATTGAAACGGAGCGATCGAATCCAGCGGCATGTATGGAGGAGGAAGGAAGGAGAAAAGGAATGGAAAATGGTGGCGGTGTGTTTTGGTTGGTTGGTTGGTTGCAGCGAGAGGAAAGGGACAAGCATGGTGCGTTCTTGACTCCCTCGGGTCTGAAAAGCCTCCAGTTGGTTGATTTTGATCTTGATCTTGATCCTGACTGAGCTGCATGAATAGTGCCTAAGCGAACGGAAAACCAGAATAAAATCCTGCATACTGATGAAATGGTGGGAAAACGGCAATGGAAAAGGAAAAAATGCAGCGAAAACCTAAGCAAAAGTTATTGTGATGATGCATGGATGGATGGATTGATTGATGGATGGGAGCGAGAGAGAGTTGCAATAGCTTCAGATGCAGCAGGTGGAATCCATGAATACGAGCATTCAACGCGCCAACCAACTCTCTCTCGTCAGAAGCAGTGCAATGGCTAGCTGCTAGCTCCGGGAGGAGGGGGGTAATGGATTCATGGGTGGTGGTGGTGGTGGTGGTGTGACTGGTGGGCGCCGGAGCAGTTGAGGGCGGCCATGATCTGCTCCACGGTGGTGGTGATGAGCCCGTTCACGGTGGCGACGGACTCGGCGTTCAGCTTCGACGATGGCAGGCTGCTCACGAGGATCTGGAACGCGACGGTGACGACGGAGCCACCGCGGGGGGCGGCGAGCGGGCTGGCGCTGGTGGAAGCCCCCGCCCCCACCGCCGCCGACCCCGGCCGGCCGTCGGGCAGGATGGTGAACCCCGACGGCAGCAGCGGGATGCTCGACGGGTCCTCGCCGCTCATCACCACGTTCGCCGCCGGGATGTCGATCGGCGAGTACACCACCAGCGACCCCGACGCGTCCGTACAGCTCTCCTGCAGTATCAGCATGCTGTTCTGGCTCGCATTCAAACCCTGCAGTTGCATCAGACCACACCATTAACGACCACAAACGCATTAACTCACCCTCGAGCAGCGAGCATCTCGATCGAGTTTAACGACATGGATTGGATTAAGAGCTAGTAATTACTCTTAACAGGGAGATGCAGTTGCCGGGGTTTGAGCCGTTGGGGATGCGCGACACTTCCTGGACTTGATTGCCGTTCGACAGGACGTCCCACTGCAGCAATGGCGGAGCACAGTGAGTAAGTGACATCAGTAGAGAGAGAGAGAGAGAGAGAGAGAGAGAAGTCAATGGCGTGTCCGGGTGGGCTGACCTGGGAGCGCGTGTTCTCGTCGCGGACGAAGGCGAAGACGTGCTCGCAGGGGACGGGGAGCCAGATGGAGGTGGCGGCGCTCAGCACGACGCCGTTGGGCTGGCCGGGGTCGGTGCTGCGGTGCATGGTGACGCGGACACTCACCTCGTTGGTCCCAGACAGCGTCGTCCACTGGTGCATCTGCGACGCGCCTAGGCTCGAGCAGAAGCTGTTCACCATGCGCTGCGACAGCTTCATCATGCTCCGCTTCCCTTCCGGCGTCACTGCATGCCAACCACGACGACGAACAAACAGAGCACAGTGTCATGTCATGGCGAGACGAGGCGCCAGAGGCCTTGTGATGTCGAACGGTCCACGAGAGGGTGTATTACCTCCGGCGATGTGGTGCGGCACGCCGAGCGCGACGAGGGACGCGTAGCGCTCGCACGCGCGCTGGAGCGCGGCGAGCCAGCGGTGCGCCCCGAACGCGGCGCCGCTCAGCACGAGGTCACGGTACAGCACGTTGATCGGGTTCTTCTCCTCCATCTCCATGTGTTCGACCCAGGTCACCTGCGGCCAAGACGCAAGCAATTAAGCAAACAACGCGGTTGGTAGCAGCGAGGGCACTGGCATTGCAGAACGGGGACACGAGGAGGACCTTGGAGTAGCCATTGGCCATGTCGGCGATGAGGCACCCCGACGGGAGCCGGCGACCGCGTGGCGGCCCGCCGAAGTGGGCGTCGCGCTGCAGGTCGACGGAGACGTCGGCGATGGCCCACAGCCCCTGCTCGATCTGCCGGCAGTAGCGGAGGAAGCTGAACTCCCGAATCGGGACGACCGGCGTCATGATGTGCAACTCCTCATACATCTACACCAACACAACATGATGCAGATTACGAATCACATGGAAAAGAAATCGAACAGTGAGAAACTATTTGTTCGATTGATGCAATGGCAATGTGGTTACCAGAATCAAGGACTCGCTTCTCCCGCCCATGCCATTCACAAGGACATCAATGGTGTGAGCTTTGGACACGATGCTAGGGAAGAACTCCATCCACTTGTTCTGCGACAGCAAATCAATCAGCACGGCGTCACATGGGCAAAAGAGAAGTTGAAATCGTAATGGCTTGAAGCGAGGATGGCTCACCGTGTCCATGAACACATCGACGAGGGCGACGGCGCTCATGAACACGAGGCCGGACTCCCGGGACCCCTCGACGTTGATGTTGGGCGCGCGGAACGTGCCGCCGGGCTTGGAGAAGATGTTGTCGTAGGTGTCAACGTTGAGGGTCTCACGCGCGTCGCCGCCGGACACGCAACCGCCGGGGCTCTTGGCCCAGACGTGGTCGCCGGCCTGCGCGAGCTTGATCAGCTCGTCCATGGCCCGCGCGGCCATCTCGGCCATCATGGGGCGCTCCATGTCAGTCACGGGCGCCGGCAGCTGGAACGACGGGATCGCCGACGCGCCCGCGTTGAGGAGGTCCAGGTCCAGCGATGGGCCGGCGAGCGCCGCCGCCCCGCCCATCCCTCCGACGGACAGGTCCAGCGGCGAGACGGACATCGGCGTCGCCGGAGGCAGCTGGGTGAACGGCCGGCCGAGGTACTTGGACGTCAGGTTCGACACGCGTTCCAGCTGCACGCACACACGCACGCCGGCGACACCCAACAAAACATCAGACACATCAGGCAAATAACATACATACCACAAACAAAGCACGCCGTCGTTGGCCGCGGCAGCCATTACCTCTTCCTTGAGACGTGCGTTCTCCATGCGGAGCTTCTGCTCGTCGAAGTAGTCCTCGCCGACGGGCGGGCCGCCGCAGGTGGGGCAGATCACGTTCTTGAGCGCCTCACGGATGGCGATGTTCTCGCAACGGATCTTGTCGTTCTCCGCGCGGAGGAAGCAGTTGTCCGCCCGCTCATGCTGTGCCTGCAAACCACACATCATCACCATAAAGATCCCTCTCCCACCAGAACAAGCTCCCAACAAGCAACCGGCCGGAATCCATGGCGACCGATCAAGAAACCCCCCTTACCTTCATCTGGGTGCGGCGATTCTGAAACCAGAACTTGATCTGGCGTGGCTCAAGGCCAAGCTCCCTGCTAAGCTGCGCCCGCTGGTTCTCGTCAGGGTGGGGGCACTCCTTGAACATCCTGCAATCACCCACGCCATGACCGAACAACAACACACCATTTCTTCCATCACGATGCCATGACCAAGAAAACACATCCCAGAGGAGAATCAAACAAGAACGAAGCCAAGGGAAGGTAAGGGAGAACGTACGCCTCGAGCTGCTGAATCTGGCGAGGGGTGTGGCGGTGGTAGCGCTTGCGCCGGCGCTGTCCGTCCGAGCCCTCTGGGTCGTCGCCGAAATCCATGGCCGCCGCTGCCGCGTCCCTACTCCCCTAGCCCTTCCCTACCCACCAGCCAGCTACCAGCTCTAACCCCTCGCTCTGGACGAGGAAGACGAGATCTTTGCACTACTGTGCCTTGGCCTTGCCCCCTCGATGCTATTTATACACGATTCTCCCAACTATGAGCGATCCAAAACAGGAAAAGATTTGGCAGAATCAGCGTGTTCATCCATCCCTTCTTGCTATCCTCACTGCTTCCACTTTGTTTCCAATCTTGCTCAAGCTTATCTCTCCCTCCCCATCCTCTGCATGCAAAACGCAAGCTTTCTCTCTCTACTTCCTCTTCTGCTACCTATCGCCTTGGATTTCCGGGCTGTTCGTGCCAATCCTTTCTCCACCTCCAGCTCTACGCGGAGAGAGAGGATTGTGAGCGGCAGCAGAAACGAGTAGTAGCGGCGCTAGTGCAGCAGCAGCAGCAGTAACCGGTGCGAAATAAGGGCCTAGGTTTTTAAACACGGCGACCGTCGAGGCCATGACCTCTCTCTTTCTCTCTCTACAGTGGCCCTCTGTTGGGTTTGGATGGGAACAGCTGGAGCCATTTAAGGCCAAACGGGTCGGGTCTGCATTGCAGATGCAGATTCACCTGCGTCCCCTCCGCCTCTGCACCCGCAAACCACTCCTAACTCCATGCCCCTGCTTCTAGTTGTATTTCTCGGAGGAAGAATATAAGTATATATCTCGAAAAAAAAAATCAATATTTAGTAAATTCTATTGACTATGTGTGCATCTTCTTGAGTCTAACATTTGCAACTCCTAACACAGTTATTGGTTCAAATGGCCAAATTTGTAAATCCCTAGTTCTACACTTATATTGGATGTATATGTCAAAAACATTGTACAATGTGATGCTCTGATTATGTGCAGCTGCCAATAAACCTTAAATTCATGAAGATTGGAAAAGTTCTATGTGTCAAGTGTTTCGACGCTCCACAATTTATAATAATCAGTCATCATCGATGGGCTTATATCTAGTATAACTGAATTTAGACCTTACCGTAGCTAACAATGTTGCATGGATGAGTTCACATAATGTTTTGGCGTATTAATAGAACCACAAGGTTTTTTTCCAAATCAATTACATAAAAGATATATCGATAAAGCCATGAAGGTTTCAATATTGTAACGTAAAATATAAATTAATAGAGCCATGACGGTTTTTTAAATTGTTACGTAAACGATATATTAATTGTAACAGTCTAAAATTTAACTAAGTTTTAAAACCGTTTTTCTTTAGTGGATTCTCGAAAACCTCGCATAGATTATGTTTATGGTTTCGTTTTCAGTTTCAAAAGTGCAACCCCTCCCCCACAAAACCATGTCAGATAAGTTTGTGACACCTGCAGTGCATCTCTCCCATCTCAATTCACCGCTAGACCGAATCAAAACACTTGATAGCAATCTAAAAGGAATCTCATTGATCATATCATCAAAATAAGAAGTAAATGGCCACAATTGTTCACGACAACTAGGCATTCCAATTTTATCCCAACAAAAATAATAAGATTTACAGTTAACAACCTGCACTACGGCGTTAGTGCCAGGTCAGTTTTTAACTCGTGGGTCTATGGGTTGGTGGCCTGCATGAAGGAGATGCAGATATGGGTTTAACGTTTAGCTCATAGGTACACACGGATCCTCGAAAGTTATAAAAAACATCAAAATACAAAGAACTTGCCGTATTATCCTTGCCCAATGATGTCGGCCATTGCCCCAACAAGGATGTATGTGTCAAAAATTGTGCAATGTGATGCTCTAATTATGTGTTGTTGCCAATACACTTGAAATTCATATAGATATGAAAAGATTTATGTATGAAGTTATTCGATGCTCGATAGTTTATAATGTTTAGTCATCGATGAGCTTATAGCTAGTATGACTGAATTTAGACCATACCGTAGCTAACAATGTTGCATGGATTAGTTCACAGATTGTTCTGGCGTATTAATAGAGACACGATGTTGTGACCAAAATAATTACAAAAAAGGCAAATCAATAGATCCATGACGATTTTTATTCAATATTGTAACATAAAATACAAATTAATAGAGCCATGATGGTTTTTCAAAATAGTTACATAAATGATATATTAATTGTAACAGTCTAAAATTTAACTAAGTTTTAAAACTGTTTTTCTTTAGTGGGTTCTCGAAAACCTCACATATATTGTGTTTACAGTTTCGTTTTCATTTTAAAACCTAGTTTAATGTTTTTCTCCTTTTCTTCTTTCTTCTGTTGATCGTAAGTGCAACCTCTCATGCTCAAAACCATGGCAGATGAGTTTGCAACATCCACGGTCCATCTCTCTTGGACCATCCAGCCAACTCGTTCTCATGTAATGCTTTAGCCAATTGAAACAACTTTGGCTCACGGTTGAATTGTCGTCTGGCTACCTCATTATGTCGGTGAAAAGAAATGACCAAGGTCTATGGCCAAATCATCATTCGGTCGTCTTAACCAATTGGCCAACTGAATTATCATTCGTGTAATCTAATCTGTTCGGCTAGCCTAAAACTTAGCCGACTGAATCATCGTTCGACCAAATCCAATCTAGTCCTAGCCCGACCTAGGACTCGGTCGTCGGAATTATCGTTCGACCATCTCAATTCATTGGTAGACCAAATAAAAACACTTGATAACAAATCTAGAAGGAATCCCATTGGTCACATCATCATATTATGAGAGAAACAGCCACAGTTGTTCTCGACAACTAGGCACTTCAATTTTAACCAAACAAAAATAGTAATATTCACAGTTAACACGACGGGGATCTGCACTATGGCGTTATGGCCTGGTCATTTTTAACGTCCACGGGTTGGGGGCCTGCATGAAAGAGATGACCGGTATGGGTTTATCGTTTAGCTCATGGGTACCCACAGATCTCCTCAAATTATAGAAAACATCCAGATAGAAAGAACTTGCGGTATCATCCCTACACAATAATGTCGGTCGCTGCTCCAGCAAGGATGTATGTGTCAAAAATTATGCAATGTGTTGCGCTAATTATGTGCTGTTGCCAATACACTTGAAATTCATATCGATGTGAAAAGATTTATGTATGAAGTTATTCGACGCTCGATAGTTTATAATATTTAGTCATCAATGGGCTTATAGCTAGTATGACTAAATTTAGACTTTATCGTAGCTAACAATGTTGCATGGATTAGTTCACAGATTATTCTGGCGTATTAATAGAGACACGATGTTTTGACCAAAATAATTACATAAAAGACAAATCAATAGTTCCATGACAGTTTTTTCAATATTGTAACGAAAAATACAAATTAATAGAGCCATGACGGTTTTTTGAAATGGTTACGTAAACGATATATTAATCGTAACAGTCTAAAATTTGACTAAGTTTTAAAACCGTTTTTCTTTAGTGGATTCTTGAAAACCTCGCATAGATTGTGTTTACAGTTTCGTTTTCATTTAAAAACCTACTTTAGTGTTTTTCTCCTTTTCTTCTATCTTCTGTTGTTAGAAAGTGCAATCTCTCCGCTCAAAACCATGGCAGATGAGTTTGCGACACCACGGTCCATCTCTCTTGGACCGTCCGACCAACTTGTTCTCATGTAATCCTTCAGCCAATTGAAATAGCTTTGGCAATTGGTCGAATTGTCGTTCGGCTTCCTCAGTGTGTCGATCAAAAGAAATGACCAAGGCCTATGCCCGAATTATCATTCGTGCAATCTAATCAGTTTGGCCAGCATATACCTAGGCTAACCGAATCATCGTTCGACTAAATCCAATCTAGGCTTAGCCCGACCTAGGACACGGTCATCGGAATTATCATTCGACCATCTCAATTCCTCGATATACCAAATCAAAATACTTAATAGCAAATCTAGAAGGAATCCCATTGGTCACATCATTAAAATATGAGAGAAACGACGACAATTGTTCTCAACAATTGGACATTTAAGTTTTAACCCAACAAAAATAGTAATATTTACAGTTAACACGATGGGGACCTGCACTACGGTGTGATGGCCTGGTCAGTTTTTAACCCGTGGGTCCACGGGTTGGAGGCCTGCATGAAAGAGATGACCAGTATGGGTTTATCGTTTAGCTCATGGGTACCCACAGATCCCCTCAAATTATAAAAAACAACCAGATAGAAAGAACTTGCGGTATCATCCCTACACAATAATGTCGGTCACTGGTCCAGCAAGGATGTATGTGTCAAAAATTATGCAACGTGTTGCTCTAATTATGTGCTGTTGCCAATACACTTGAAATTCATATCGATGTGAAAAAATTTATGTATGAAGTTATTCGATGCTCGATAGTTTATAATATTTAGTCATCGATGAGCTTATAGCTAGTATGACTGAATTTAGACTTTATGGTAGCTAACAATGTTGCATGGATTAGTTCACAGATTGTTCTAGCGTATTAATAGAGACATGATGTTTTGACCAAAATAATTACATAAAAGACAAATCAATATATCCATGACAATTTTTTCAATATTGTAATGTAAAATACAAATTATTAGAGCCATGACGGTTTTTCAAAACGGTTACGTAAATGATATATTAATTGTAACAGTCTAAAATTTGACTAAGTTTTAAAACCGCTTTTCTTTAGAGGATTCTTGAAAACCTCGCATAGATTGTGTTTACAGTTTTGTTTTCATTTTAAAACCGAGTTCAGTGTTTTTTTCTCCTTTTCTTCTATCTTCTGTTGTTAGAAAGTGTAATCTCCCCTGCTCAAAACCATGGCAGATGAGTTTGCGACACCGCGGTCCATCTCTCTTGGACCGTCTGGCCAACTTGTTCTCATGTAGTCCTTCAGCCAATTGAAATAGCTTTGGCAAATGGTCGAATTGTCATTCGGCTTTCTCAGTGTGTCGATCAAAAGAAATGACCAAGGTCTATGCCCGAATCATCATTCGGTCATCTTAACCAATTGGCCAGCTGAATTATCATTTGTGCAATCTAATCCATTCGGCCAACCTAAATCTTGGCCGATCGAATCATCGTTTGATCAAATCCAATCTAGGCCTAGCACAACGTTGGACTCGATCATCGGAATTATTGTTTGACCATCTCAACTCATTGATAGACCAAATCAAAACACTTGATAGCAAATCTAGAAGGAATCCCATTGGTCACATGATCAAAATATGAGAGAAATGACCACAATTGTTCTGGACCACTAGACATTCTAGTTTTAACCCAACAAAAATAGTAATATTTACAGTTAACACGACGGGGACCTGCACTACGGTGTTATGGCCTGGTCAGTTTTTAACTCGTGGGTCAACGGGTTGGGGGCCTGCATGAAAGAGATGACCGGTTTGGGTTTATCGTTTAGCTCTTGGGTACCCATAGATTCCCTCAAATTATAAAAAACATCCAGATAGAAAGAACTTACGGTATCATCCCTACACAATAATGTCGGTCGCTACTCCAGCAAGGATGTATGTGTCAAAAATTATGCAATGTGTTTCTCTAATTATGTGTTGTTGCCAATACACTTGAAGTTCATAGCGATATGAAAATATTTATGTATGAAGTTATTCGATGCTCGATAGTTTCTAATATTTAGTCATTGATGAGCTTATAGCCAGTATGACTGAATTTAGACTTTATCATAGCTAACAATGTTGCATGGATTAGTTCACAGATTGTTCTGACGTATTAATAGAGACACGATGTTTTGACCAAAATAATTACATAAAAGACAAATCAATAGATACATGACAATTTTTTCAATATTGTAACAAAAAATACAAATTAATAGAGCCATGTTGGTTTTTCGAAACGGTTACATAAATGATATATTAATCATAACAGCCTAAAATTTAACTATGTATTAAACCCATTTTTCTTTAGTGGATTCTTGAAAACCTCGCATAGATTTTGTTTATAGTTTCGTTTTCATTTTAAAACCTAGTTTAGTGTTTTTTCTCCTTTTCTTCTATCTTCTGTTGTTAGAAAGTGCAATCTCTCCCGCTCAAAACCATGGCAGATGAGTTTGCGACACCGTGGTCCATCTCTCTTGGACCGTCCGGCCAACTTGTTCTTATGTAGTCCTTCAGCCAATTGAAATAGCTTTGGCAAATGGTCGAATTGTCATTTGGCTTTCTCTGTGTGTCAATCAAAAGAAATGACCAAGGTCTATGCCCGAATCATCATTCGGTCATCTTAACTAAATGGCCAACTGAATTATTATTCGTGCAATCTAATCCATTCGGCCAGCCTAAACAACCTTGGCCGACCGAATCATCGTTCGACCAAATCCAATCTAGGCCTAGCCTGACCTAGGACTCGGTCATCGGAATTATCGTTCGACCATCTCAATTCATCGGTAAACCAAATCAAAATGCTTGATAGCAAATCTAGAAGGAATCCCATTGGCCACATCGTCAAAATATGAGAGAAACGACCACGATTTTTCTAGACAACAAGACATTTTAGTTTTAACCCAACAAAAATAGTAATATTTATATTTAACACGACAAGGACCTGCACTACGGTGTTATGGCCTGGTCTATTTTTAACTCATGGGTCCACATGTCAGGGCCTGCATGAAAGAGATGACTAGTATGGGTTTATCGTTTATCTCATGGGTACCCACTCATCACCTCAAATTATAAAAAAACATCAAAATAGAAAGAACTTACAGTATCATCCCTACCCAATAACGTCAGTCGTTGCTCCAACAAGGATGTATGTGTCAAAAATTGTGCAATGTGTTGCTATTAATTATGATGTGTTGCCAATACACTTGAAATTCATATCAATATGAAAAGATTTATGTATGAAGTTATTCGATGCTCGATAGTTTATAATATTTAGTCATTGATGAGCTTATAGCTGGTATGACTGAATTTAGACTTTATCATAGTTAACAATGTTGCATGGATTAGTTCACAGATTGTTTTGGCCTATTAATAGAGACACGATGTTTTGACCAAAATAATTACATAAAAGACAAATCCATAGATCCATGACGGTTTTTCAGTATTGTAACGTAAAATACAAATTAATAGTGCAGTGATGTTTTTTTGAAACGGTTATGTAAACCATTTTTCTTTAGTGGATTCTCGAAAACCTCGAATAGATTGTGTTTATAGTTTCGTTTTTATTTTAAAACCTAGTTCAGTGTTTTTTCTCCTTTTCTTCTATCTTTTGTTGTTCGAAAGTGCAATCTTGTGAGTGTTGGGGAACGCGGAGGCTACGTTAGCCAAAAACAAAAATTTTCTACCGTGCATACCATGATATCTTGCTAAGAGAGGGACCATAGATTGCTACTTCAGGCATACAGTGCAGCGGAAGGAGAGTTAGAGTAGCGAGCTGATCCAACTTGAGCATGCCGATGTGGTCATGAGCCGATCAGCATCCTCGAGAAGCCCTTCTTCCGATGACGCCCTCGATAACTGGACGATCCAATTGGGAAGCCCTCGGTTGAACTCGAGCCGATGATGCCCACTTCCACAGAAAAGCACTTTAGTGACGGGTAATAACATACATTAGTGACGGGCATATCCTCCGTCACTCTTATCACATCAGTAAAGCCCTATCATTAGTGACGGTTAAACACCCATCACTAAAGGGTCTCTCTTGGTCCATGTCACGTCCGGCATGACCTCTTTCAGTGATAGGTGAACATTGTGACCCATCACTAAAGGGCACACTATAGTGATGGGTGACACTTTCCACCCGTCACTATAGGGTACCTTTAGTGACGGGTCTTAATGGCTACCCGTCACTAAATGGGGTCATGCCGGACGTGACGTGGACCTGGAGGGACCCTTTAGTGATGTGGCGTAACGAACACCCATCACTATAGGAAACCTTTAGTGACAGGTATTTATTTAGACTTGTCACTAATGTTATGGTCATATTACAAAAAATAATTTTTTAGGCTACATCCTAAATCAAAGCTAGGATTTGGCAGCCAACATTGTATATTGCAAACAACATAGAATTCATCACAGAATGCCATCATCACATATTATATTGTATAAACAAAGCAAACATTATAAATTGTTTTGCAAACATCACAAATTTTACCAAATGTTACAAGTCATTACATCACAAGTTCATAACCAACAAACATTAATTATAAGTATAATGAAAAGCGCCTCCCGGTTTGATGACATGGTCTATAAGGAATGGCGCTAGCCGTGAACGAATGGCCTGCAAGTCATTCTCACTGAGAATATCTTCAGGTATGTAGAATTCCTACAAATTGAGTTTTTTACGTTAGTCGATGTTTACATAAGTGAAACGTAAATTCAACATAGCAACGAAGTACATGGTAATATCTTACGTCGAGCGATTTAAGATCCGTTATCTTTAGGGCCAACATTGGTTTCTAGGAGGTTGAGTGTAGCACTGTTATGAAAATACATGATTAGTTTGAATGATACATTTAAATTAGAAAAGGCAAACATTTAGAGATTTACTGGCACTACGATTTTATGCACCAATTGTCGACGTTCCTTTATGTTTGATGTCCTGAGACCGACATTGAAAGCTCTGTGAGGTACAATAAAATTGAGTTAAATGAGAACAGGTTTAAGGTTGAACTTGTAGTAATAAAGTGAAGAAAACCTTACTCGTCAGTTATACTTCTGATTACCGAGTAGTCCCTCTTGGTGCGATCGCCATTCAGTCCCAACGGTCTTGCCGAGTCTATGTACCATACAATGTTCCACTTGGGGGCGAAGAGTGGTGTATGCCCATTATAAATTTTCTCTTGCGGTGCAATGGAAGAATAACTTACTTAGGTAGTCGATGCATTAATCCCTATCATTCTCGATGGTTGCCATTGCTAACAG
>KE372106.1:314709-327838 GCA_000418225.1 Zizania latifolia | reverse complement strand
GAACTCCGTCACGGTCAAGTCTCTTCATTTTTCTTCTCTCTTCTTTCCCCGTTGACAATCACTCATCATCCCCATAGTATACACCATGGCTCCTCAGCCACACACGACGGAATGGACAGCGAAATGGAGGCCACGTGCGACGGAACGGATAGTAGAATGGAGGCCACGTGGGACGGAACGGATGGCCAGGATGGAATGGAGCATGGGATGAAACGGTGGGGCTGGCGAGGAGCACGACGAAGGCGATGACGATGAGAGCTAGGGTTAGGGTTGTGCGTGAAATGAAAGCATGCGGTTCACTTCGGGGCCCACCTATTTATAAGCAAGAGTCATCAGTGACGGGTGGTAGTTACCGCTCGTCGCTAATGACTTTCCTCAGTGACGGACGGTAGACACCGGTCACTGATGATTTATCATAGTGGCGGGCAGTAGTTACCACCCGTCACTGATGATCAGGAGGAATTAGCACAACACTTATGCGGTCACCTATAAAAGTGACCGCACAAGTGTTGTGCCGACTATTCAATGACACCATAGATCAGCTTGTGTGGGATGAAGCCTGGTCCGACGTGTCCACACGCTGGTGGATGTGTCGATCTAGGCAACATCCACCACAAACCTCTATGGCCAAGAAAGAAGAGAAGTAGGAGAAAAGATTTTGGTGTTTTGAAGTCCAAATGCAGGCAGCCATGGTATTTAAAGAGGATACACTAATAGCAATTAATATGCCATCTACTTATCTCCACTAACTGCCTGTATTTATGTGTTTTGCTAAATTATTAGTGACAGGCGACACGCAATGCCCATCACTGTTGCTAAGTCATTAGTGACGGGCAAGAAGTACCGCCTGTCACTAATGACAAGTAGTGACGGGTGGTACTTGTGGTCCGTCACTAATGACTTAGCAACAGTGATGGGCATTGCATGCCACTCGTCACTAATAATTTGGCAAAACACTTGTCTAGATTTCAACTTATTGTCACAGATATAACTTGCCACAAAATTCCATTGCACATATATTACACAAATCAGTATGACTTGTATAAATCACCCACATCTCAGTATTTGAATTTTCATTCCACATATATTACACAAATCAGTATAAGTACATCTTACACCTAAAAGACAAATGCTCATGAAATTACAATGAAGATTGATCATCGCGAGACAACACTTGTACATATACAATTTAACCTTTACACCTTATGTTTTTTTACTTTCTTAACGTACAACTGTTCAGAATGTTACTTTCTTAACGTACAACCCTTCAGAATGGTCGGAGCATAGGTATAGAGTCTTCTCATCTGGTTTAACCTGTGGCATAATTGTGGTGGCGAAAGGAGGTATCTCATCAAACTGATTGTACTCATCCTCATCAATAACATTTTCAACATCCATAATCTGTCATTTTCTAGCTAGGACAACATGAAGCTTCTTATTTGTCGTATCAGGCACATAAAATACTTGGGCAACTTGTTTAGCGAGCACAAAAGGTTCTTCTTTATAGCCGAACTAAGTTAGATTGACACTAGTAAATCTTTACTTGTTGACCATAATGCCTTTTGTTCCATTAACCCGGCGGCATCGAAACAGAGGTACCTTGAGCCCTAGGTAGTCAAGTTCCCAAATCTCCTCTACCTAACTATAATATGTGCTCTTTACATTGTTGTTGTCGTAGGCATCTATACGAACACCACTATTCTAGGTTTGTGCACTTGCTATCTTGATCAACTGTGTAGAATGTATAACTATTTATATGGTAACCTTGATATGTTGTAGCAGTGTATATAGGGCCTGCTGCTAGCAGCCTGATCGATTTGCTTACTAGGGTTTTTGATGGTGCGATCCGATCTTGAAATCATCTGTTGAACCTTTTCATGTGTTGTTTTGTGATCTAAGCTTCGGTATGAGACGGGTTCTTTGCAGAAAGCATGTGATTATGCTCAACGATGTATGGTGACACTTCGCTCGACTGTTGCAACACGAGAAAATGAGCTTGGTAAATTGCCTTTGGAGGAGAAGTGAGTGTTTGCTTGTCTAGGATTCCTTGACCTGCTAGTCTACCCTCATGGTGAGAGTGAGGCACACCAATTGGGTTATCCGGGTCTGTGTACTTGACACACCACTCTACTACCTCTTTGCTAGAGTAACCCTGTGCGATGCAAATCTCGGGTAAAGAATGGTTCCTAATATACTTCTTTAGAACACCTATGTATCTCTTGTATGGGTACATCTGATGAAGAAAACATGCCTAAGAACGAAAATTTCTTTGACGAGATGTGAGGTGAGATGTACCATAATATCAAAGAATGATGGGGGATAGTACATCTCAAGAAGAGAGAGAGTCAAAAATTATTTTTTCTCTAGTTCTATTAGCGCTGTTGGGTCGAGTACTTTATGTCTAATTGCATTGAAGAAAAAACAGAGACTCATTATAGCCTCTCTTACCTCCACCGGTAATATATTTCTTATTCTGATAGCAATCATCTGAGTCAGCATCACATGACAATCATGAGTCTTCATTCCACTAACCATATTAAGCTCCTTCCGGTTGACAAGTTTGCTGATATTCAACGAGTAACCTGATGGAACATTAATGCTATGCAAGAATTCACAAAACTCCTTCCTCTCCTTCCTAAAAAGGGTGATGCAAGATGGAGGCAAGAACTTTCATCTATCTGTTTGCTGTGAATGTAGCTCCAGTCGTATACCCATTTTCTCAAGATTCGCTCTAGCATTCTTATGATCTTTTGTCTTGACTATTATATTTAGCATTGTTCCGAGGAGACTGTCACACACGTTTTTCTCGACATGCATTGTATCGATGGAATGGCGAACATCCCTGTATTTCTAATATTCAAGCTTCCACAAAATTGACTTCTTGTTCCACATGCCCTTTACCTGGTCATATACCTCTACACCTCTGAAATGCTAGGGAGGTCCTCCTTTCTCTACGGTGCCATCAAACTGTAGCTTTATTCTTCTGTATGGGTGTTTTATTGGAAGAAAACATCGATGGCGCATGTATACTGTTTTCTTAGAATGGTTCAACCATGTGCTCGATGTTTCCTCTAAGCACTGTAGGTAAGATTCACCTTTCCTTTTGCTTTGTCTAGACAAGTTACGATGAGTCGGCATGTTATTTATTGTGACAAACAACATGGCATATAGTTGGAAGTGTTGGGTTATGGGGAGGCTATGCTAGCGTTAATTTCAAAAATTTTACCCCGTTTGTCCAGGAACAATGCGTATAATGGGATCATAGATCGTTACCTCTAGCCAAGAAAACGCGCTAGTATAGCGGAAGTAGAGTTGATGAAGCGCGTTCTCGATCAGCTCCGCTCAGTTCCGTTCGTTCGTCGGCGATGAAGACGATGTAGTCCAGCGATCTCCACGGGAAGATCAGCACCGCAGTAACAGCGGCGCCTCTACGGTATCCACACATACAGAGACGGGATCACCTCACGCCAGTATGCTAGTACCATGCGGGAGATTAGGGGAGAGATGGCCACAACTAGTGTAGCCAGGAGAGGTGGTGGCTAGGGTTAGGTCGAAGCAACATCCAACAATAGCCTTTTCGTCCTAGCCCTTCCTCTCCTTATATAGTGCCCTCTCATGGGCCTTTAATCAGTATTAAAGCCCAACAGATCTAATCTGTTCGTCTGGCCCGAAAGTTTTGGTCTAGGCCCGGAACTTCCTAAAATAACCTTCTGTACGAATTTATTTCTGTCCAAAATTTCTGGTCCGACCGGAACTTTCACACCTAGAACTTTCGGTCCAACCGGAACTTCCAAAAATAACATTCTGTATCAAATTTATTTCGACCCAGAACTTTTGGTCCAACCGGAACTTCCGATTCCTCCAGAAACCGAAACTAGGGCTAGCCCGAAACTTCCGGTCAAAACAGAACTTCCTGATACTCCAGAACCCGGAACTTCCGGCCCCAAGCCAAAACTTCCGGTTTCCCCAGAATTCTCTTGGACATATTTCCAACAATCTCCCACTTGCACAAGAGCCAATTCTTGCAAGCTTTAAATCCCAACCCCTTAATCGTGTGACCCGATAGGTTCATATGCAAACGGCCAATACCCGGAAACCCTTTCTGGATCGCAAATCAATAGCGGTACGTAGTAGCACATATTGACCTCCGAAAGCATACAAAATCAAAATTATATTTTCTGAACCTTGATATACTCATACACCAATCCCTTTACCATACGATATCAGTCAAGCTCAAGGCGAGATTCGTGCCATCCTTGTGATAGCTCGACACTTCACTCGATTAAGTAGTGGATTAATCATGATTAACTCTTTAATCATAGTGGTATGGCCATACACTTTTCTAATCTAACTATCTCGAGGGCCCAGAGACGTCTCTCCCGTTATTTAGGAGGGATAAATTCCATCTTGACCGCTCACATCCCATGACATGTTTCATAACACACCCGAAAGCAACCTTTATAACCACCCAGTTACGGAATAGCGTTTGGAAGCCCCTAAGTGCGTCACTACATATTCTAGAATCAATGACGATCTCAGGTCTAAGGATTCTATAGGTACACCATTTGAGATCACAATTGATGGCACATTAAAAATAATAATCTCCGCAGTATCTCAAGGTGGGCCTATCCAACTCCATGTTCACTAACATAAGTCCACATCACTGATTTGACATCTCCATATCTATGATCCATGAAACATGATCATCAATCAAACATATGTGCTAATCTATAAATCATCATTGTCCCACAGGACGATATAAGATTAGGGATCGTTTAAAATAACATCACTATAAAACAACGAGTTTCACAAACAAGTCACATACTTGCTGATCAATGTAAAATATATTTATTCAAGGAACAAGATAACCAATTATCTAAAGTATATTAGCATAGACATGACCCTTTCTCTCACATACACTAGACTCGATCGCATAAGTATCTAATACCCATAGAGCTTAAGTGCGCCTCATGTTTGGGCTGTAAGAGATGCTTTGTCAACGGATCGGTAACGTTTAAATCCGTGTGCACCTTGCATATCTTTACATCACTTCTATCTATGATCTCTCGGATGAGATGATAGCGCCGCAGTATATGTTTAGACTTATGGTGTGACCTAGGCTTCTTGGCTTGTGCAATAGCAACACTATTGTCACAATAGAGGTCTACTAGACTGGATGCACTAGGGACAACTCCTAGCTCAGAAATAAATTTTCTAATCCAAACAGCCTCCCTCGTAGCTTCAGAAGCTGCAATGTACTCAGCCTCCGTTGTTGAATCTGCAACCGTTTCTTGCTTGTAACTCTTCCAACTCACTGTGCCTCCATTGAGGCAAAACATAAATCCAAACTACGATCGCGAATCGTCCTTGTCGGTTTGGAAGCTAGCGTCGGTGTAACCATTTACAACGAGCTCCTCCTCACCTCCATAGATTAGGAACATATCCTCAGTTCTTCTCAAGTACTTAAGGATACTCTTTACAATCGCTCAGTGACTTTCACCCGGGTTTGATTGGTATCTGCTCGTAATACTTAGAGCATAAGAAATATCTAGGCATGTACAAAGCATGGCATACATGATGGATCCGAGTGTGGAGGCATACGGGATCGTACTCATCTTCTTTAGCTCATCAGGTGTCGAAGGACACTGACTCTTGCTGAGCGTAATACCATGTGACATTGACAGAAAACCTTTCTTAGAATTTTGCATATTGAACCGTTTCAATACCTTGTCAATGTAGATGCTTTGGCTTAATCCAATTAGCCTTCTTGATCTATCTCTGTAGATCTTTATGCCTAATATGTATGCTGCCACTCCAAGATCTTTCATTGAGAAACTTTTTCGCAACGAAGATTTAACAGCATCGAGCATTGAAATATCATTTCCGATCAACAATATGTCATCCACATATAAGACCAGAAATACAAGTACGCTCTCACTAGCCTTTTTGTAAATACAATGCTCTTTTTCATTCTTGATGAAATTAAACCCTTTGATCACTTCATCAAAACGAAGATTCCAACTCTGAGAAGCTTGCTTCAGCCCATAAATGGACCTTTGTAGCTTGCAATTTTTCCAGTATTCTTTGGATCGTCAAGACCTTTAGGCTGTGTCATGTACACATCCTTACTTAGGTTTCCATTAAGGAAAGTCGTTTTGACATCCATTTGCCATATCTCATAGTCATAATATGCGGCAATTGTTAGGATGATCCAAATAGACTTTAGCATTGCGATGGGCGAAAATGCTTCATCATAATCAACACCTTGAATCTGCCTGAAACCTTTCGCCACCAATCGGGCTTTATAAATGTAAACATTTCCATCAACGTCTATGTTTTTTCTTAAAAATCGATTTACACTCAACAGTTTTTACACCATCAGGTGGATCGACCATGTTCCAAACTTGATTCTCTCGTATGGATTCTAACTTGGATCTTATAGCTCCAAGCTATTTCTAAGAGTCTGGTCCCATCATCGTTTTCGAATAGGTCTTAGGTTCATCATTATCCAACAATAATATGTCACGCTGCCCAGTGGTTAAAAATGCAAACCGCTCGGGTGCATGACTCAACCTTTCCGACCGACGTGGGGCTGGTGTCTCGACAACAGTTTCTGCAACATCTTGCATATTGAGTTGCGGTTCAGTAGGAGCTGAAACACTTTCTAGTGGTTCTCAAACCTCTTCGAGTCGCACCATGCTCCCACTAACCCCTTTTGAGAGAAACTCTTTCTCCAGAAAGACACCATTCTGGCGACAAACACTTTGCCCTCTTCCTTGTTGTAGAAGTAATATCCTTTGGTTTCCCTAGGATACCCCACAAAGAAGCATTTATTAGATTTGGGAGTGAGCTTATCAGATGTCAAACGTTTTACATAGGCCTCACAACTCCTTATCTTTAGAAAAGACAACTCGGGACGCTTTCCAGTCTATATCTCATATGGTGTCCTCTCTACAGATTTAGAATGAACCATGTTTATTGTGAAAGCAGCAGTTTCTAGAGCGAAACCCCCAAAAGGGCAATGGAAGATTAGATTGACACATCATTGATCGGACCATGTCCAACAAAGTTCATTTCCTCCGCTCGGACACCCCATTCCATTGAGGTGTACCTGGTGGAGTCAGCTGCGGAACAATTCCACACTGTTTTAGATGATCAATAAACTCATGGCTCAAATATTCACTTCCACGATCCGATCGCAGAAATTTAATTATGTTGCCTGTATGATTTTATAGCTCATTCTGGAACTCCTTGAACTTTTCAAAGGATTCCGACTTATGCCTCATTAAGTAGATGTAACCAAATCTACTAAAGTCATCGGTAAAAGTAATAAAGTACTAAAAACCACCTCTGGCCGTAGAACTCATTGGTCCACTTACATCAGTATGTACAATGGCCAACAATTTATTTGCCCTCTCACTTTGACCAGTGAAAGGCGTCTTAGTCATTTTGGCAAGTAAACAAGACTTACATGTGTTAAACGATTCGACATCAAATGACTCAAAAAGCCCATCTTTATGGAGGTTCTGCATGTTCTTCTCATTTATATGACCTAAACGACAATGCCAAACATAGGTAGGATTCAAAACATTAAGCCGAGGCTTCTTGGTATTAACGTTATAAACATGTGTATCATCAGGATTCAGAATATATAAGCCATTCACCGATAGACAAACACCATAGGGCATACCATCCGAAAATATCGAACAACACTTGTTCTTTATTACGAATTCAAAACCGTCTTTCTCTAAACATGATGAAGAGATAATGTTTCTGCTCAAGGCGGGAAAGAATTAACAATTATTCAATTCTAAAACTAATCCTGAGGGTAGCGACAAAGAATAAACGTCGACAGCCAACGCAGCAACTTTTGCACCATTGCCGATGCGAATATCCAATTCGCCTATTGCACACTTCCTTGTCCTATTCAGTCACTGCAATGATTTGCAAGTATGAATCATTGATCCAGTATCAAATACCAATGAATCACTTAGACGAGTAGCAAAATTAATTTCAATAACATTTATAGCTGAAGTAGAAGTCACACTTTCTTTTTCTTGAGTTCTTCCAAGTACAACTTGCAATTGTGTTTTGCCTCCATTGAGTTATGCTAGGTGTTGTATCATCGAGTCGTTGTTACGACCCTCTTTGTCCCACCTCAGCCGTTTAGACTCATTGGCATTTGCAAACATCCGCTTCATATAGGGGATTACAGGGAAATACCATATCATCTTCCTCAGAACTTTTCTTCTCTTGCACCCATCGTCCAGTTCATCATCATCTTTTCTATTCTTGAATTGATGTGTCCCACATGTTGAACATTTATCAAGGTCTACATACTTTCCATGAAACAGAACACAATCATTCCTACATGCATGTATTTTCTCTATGTCTAACCCTAGAGGACATACGATCTTTTTAGTACCGTACACGGTGGTAGGCACCTTATTCTCTTCTGGCACCAGGTCCCTCAGCAAATTTAGTAATGCTTTAAAACTCACATCAGATCATCCGTATGTCGCCTTCATTTGTAGTAAAGTCAGGACAGTGTATAAGACCATGTGCTTCTCTTTGCAGCTAGGATAGATCGGTGTTTTTGAGTCTCGAACAAGTTTTGGGAATTGGGCAAACTCTCCTTTAGAATATGTAACTTGTTCGTCCGCATCATGTACTATCTGATCAACATTGTCCATTATATCAGTATACTTAGCTTTATTAATTCCTAAATGTTATTGTCGCTCATGTAATCCGTATCACCAGCCCCACCTTTATCTTTACTAGCAATCTGATCTACTTGACTGTCGTTTTCTCCTTCATCGCCATGCTTGTTCCATATATGATATCCCTTCTTGAATCCATGTCTTAGCAAATGGTCGCAGACATATTCTGAATTTTGGAACTTCTTCTCGTTCTTATAGTCATAGCATGGTAACCACATTGTAGTCTTTCCATTAGCTTCCATATCTGCTCTAGCAATACTCATAAAAGACTTCACCTCACTCAAGTATTCATTCAAGTACGGCAATCAAGATATATCCAGCTCCTTATTGTTATTATTTACAAAATTATCAAAAAATAACCATCATATCTAAGTTTACGACTTGCGGTAATTAAAGCATGCTATGGGCACTAATAGGCAAGGATAGGTCCTAAATCCCATCCGGGGTTGTGTGGCCCGCTTAGCTGGACCCTGTGGTCCCATACGGTTCTAGAGAGAATTTTGGCAGCATCTTCCCGCTGTTCTCCAAATACACGTCTCGACTTGGGGTCAAGAGGGTTGTGTGTCCGGAGAACAACATAGAGACACCATCGAAACACTCTCTAGAACCATACAGGACCACGTGGTCTAGCTACACGGGCCACACATCTCTTGACTGTCCAAAGTGTGTGGACAATTCGAAAGCGTCTTTCTATAAATATGACCAGTTGCCCGGTCATATTTATAATCCAACACTCCCGAACAGGAGACGACGTAAACGGTTGCGTGACTCTAATAATTACTCATATAAAAATTTGTAACAAAATTAATTCATAACTAACGAAGATCCATTAGTTGTTAATTCACTAATTGTTTCACTTTGTTCAACATATATATATTACAAAAATACGATGGTGTATTAATATTGGAGAAATAATATACCTTCGGTCGGACATTGGTGCTAGCGATGGTGCAGGGCGGTGCACAGGAGCACGTAATAGTGTAGGTGACCATCCTAGGCACACGCGTGCTATAGTGGTCAGTCGGCCAATGGCTGGGGACTTAACTGTGGCCGGTAGTCAGTTATGGGACAAGGGTGAAGTCGGTGGCAGGTGGGAGCAATAAGTGCGGAGCTCGATGAATCTGAGGTCCTTAAATACTTGTCATCAGTGACGTTTATCCCTAAAAAGACATCACTAACGGTGGCCTTAGGGTTGCGGGCACTTTAGTGACACGGGTAAAATAACACGCATGACTGAAGGTTACACCCTATAGTGACGGGTAATACTATAACACATCACTACTGGGGGAGCCCCTATTTAGTGATGGATCATAACATAATCCATCACTATAGGGGGTACTCTTTAGTGATGGGTCGTACCGTGACCCGTCACTAATGGGGGTGTCCCATATTTAGTGACGGGCCACATTACGACCTATCGCTAATATTACATTATTACTGACGCGTGTAAAACAGTCCGTCACTATAAGTGTATTACTAACATACGTCATTGATCCGTTAGTAAAGCTCCGTCATTAAAGATCATTTCTATGGTAGTGGCCGCTGATCTGATCAGTGACGCTGATGCCGATGAGCGATGCAGTCAAGCAGCCCCTTTACTAGTATCCACACTTTTAGGGTGGGAACATTGACCGATGGTGTCCTAGCACCCGGACGATCAGCGAGATGGTCGGGCTCGAGAGGTGGTGGCTACGGTTTGCTCTTGGTGGCTAACAACTTAGCATGAGAAACACATCAACATGTGAGGCAAAAACTTAGCTTCCCTGTGCCCTACACCCTTATATATATAGATATCCTAGCTTGGGTCCTTTTGGGCCCAACCAGAAATCTACTTGGATCTTCATCTGATCTTTCTGGATCTCCATCCAAACCGTTTAGATCTCTATCCATATTGAGCCCAATTTGAATCCAATGTTCCAACCCGTTAAGTGTGTGACCCACGTATAGCTTGGTTAACATATGGAAACTCTTTTTTATACTCCATTAATAGTGGCCTCTAGTAAAGCATATTAACCCAAGTATACGTAAAGATCATATTAGCTGAATCTTGTAATGTTCCATATGTACATGTTCCTTTGTCTCATGATATCGATCGAGTACAAGGTGAGATTTGTGCCATCCTATCAATAGCTCGATCCTCTCTTGATCTCCGTATTGGATTATAACCCGTGATTAACTCTTTAATCACCATGGCATGGCCATGCACTTCTACAATCCTTTACATCGAGGGGCCCAGAGATATCTCTCTCGTAAGGAGGAGCAAATTTCATCTTGATCACTCACATCCCACTACATATTTTATAGCAGACTTGATGACTACTTTTATATCTGCCTAGTCACAGAATAGTGTTTAGTAGTCCCAAAGTAAGCTACTACGCATGTTGGGAACCATGATGATCTCAGGTCTAAGGATTTTACATAAATACTACTGAGACCAACTAATGACATGCGTAATCTCAATAGTGCCTCATAGTGGGTCTATCCAACATACGTCCATGTTATTGAGTCAGTATCTTCATACCCATGATCCTTGAGACATGATCATCAATCAATACACATGCCGATCTCAGTTATATCTGTTCCATATATGACATATATTCGATTAGGGATCATTTAGAAATAATCACATTATGAGTCTCATGAATAAATCACGTATTTGTTGATCCATAATGACAATCTATTTTAAGGAACAGTAACTTTATTTCATAAACATAGTATGTCATATATAGCATCTCCATGTTGCCTCTAAGGCATAATGCTAATAGTCTCCTACTTGCACTAGAGTCAACTATGTAGATATCTAATACCCATAGATCTAGTGTGCATCTCATGCTTGGACTATGAGAGGGGCTTTGTCAATAGATCTACAACATTCAGATCTGTTTGTACTTTGCATATCTTTACATCTCCCCTATCCACTATCTCGCAGATCAGATGATACCACCGAAGTATGTGTTTGGACTTTTGGTGTGACCTAGACTCCTTTGCTTGTGCAGTAGCACCACTATTATCACAATAGAAGTCTATCAACTGGAGGCACTAGATATCACACCAAGGTCAAAAACGAATTTCTTGATCCAAATAGCTTCCTTTGCAGCTTCTGAAGCTGCTATGTACTCGACTTCTGTTATAGAGTCAGCTACCGTCTCTTGCTTAGAACTCTTCCAGCTCACCACTCCACCATTGAGGTAGAAAATGAATCAATATTATGATCTGTAGTCATCCTTATCAGTTTGGAAGCTTGCGTCGGTGTAACCACTTTCAACGTGCTCTTTCTCACCTCCGTAAACTAGGAACATATCTTTAGTCCTTCTCATGTACTTCATGATGTTCTTTACGGCTGTCCAGTGACTCTCACTTGGATCAGATAGGTATCTGCTCGTTATGCTTAAATCATACGAGACATCTAGGCGTGTACAAAGCATGGCATATATGATGGATCAAATTGCCAAGGCATATGGAATCCCATTCATCTTATCTCGCTCATTAGGTGTACTTAGACACTAAGTCTTACTGAGATTTATGCCATGTGACATTGGGAAGAAACCTTTCTTGAAATCTAGCATACTAAACCTCTACAACACCTTGTCAATGTACATGTCCTAGCATAATCCAATAGCCTCCTTGATTTATCTCTATAAATCTTGATACCCAGAATATATGCTGCTTCTCCTAAGTCCTTCATAGGAAAAATTATTTTTCAACGAAGACTTAACAGACTCCTGTATAGGTATATCATATCCAATCAATAATATATCATCTACATACAAGATCACAAATACAAGTGCGCTCCGACTAGCCTTCTTGTAAACAAAAGGCTGTTTTTCGTTTTTGATGAAACCAAACCCTTTGATCACATCATCAAAACGAATGTTCCAACTCCAAGATTCCTGCTTCAATCCATAAATGGACTTCTGTAGTTTGCAAACCTTTGCAGCCAATTATGGATCAACAAAACCGATCAATTGTGTCATATACACATCCTCACTCAGATTTCCATTAAGGAGAGCTATTTTTATATCCATCTGCCATATTTCATAATCAAAATATACAGCAATCGCTAGAATGATCCAAATAGACTTTAGCATTACGATGGGCAAGAAGGTTTCATCATAATCAACACCTTGAATCTGCTTTAAACCTTTTTGCCACTAATCATGCTTTATAGATGTGTACATTTCTATCTATGTCTATCTTCTTCTTGAAAACCCATTTACACTCAATGGTTTTTACACCATCGGGTGGATCAACCAAGTTCCAAACTTGATTGGTGTACATGGATTCAAGCTCGGATCTCATGGCTTCAAGCCATTTCTCAGAGTCTAGTCTCACCATCGCTTCTTCTTAGGTCTTGGGTTCATCGTTGTCCAATAACAATATATCCCATTCCTGAGTGGTTAAGAACATGA
>KE372106.1:300969-311432 GCA_000418225.1 Zizania latifolia | reverse complement strand
CGCCGCCACCCCTTGCTGCGCCAAAGAGAGAAAGGGAAGGAGACGTGGCAGCCGGCTAGGGTTGGTGGAGAGAGAGAGGAAGCTTGTGGAGGAAGGAAGAAGGAAGGGTGGGAGGAGGAAGAAACACCCCAAATTTCAAAAATGATTTTTTTAATAATCTCAAATCCTCAAGTCATTACAAGAGGGGTTACGCCTTATATAGCCGAAGTGGACTATGGGGAAAGATACAAATGACCCTTTCGCGAATGTTCGCTACAGACTCCGGCCGACAGGGCAAAAACGTAAAATAACCCTACATATATTATTCGGTGCCGATGCTTTTCGTAGCCGCTACGACACCGCTATCTCTGATGGAGAAAATACTTTTCCGGTAGATTTGATGGTTTTAAGCCGAAGCCGTCAAAGCATCCGTCGCCTCCGCACCGTGCACCCAGATTGGACCGATCCAACCCCGCGACTCCTCAGCCCAGCGGTCGGTCGTCCGTGTACCTGAGTCGCATCGGTCGACACCACGACGGATCACGTCCACTTGCCGCTTCTGCTCCATGCACCCGGATTGGACCGGCACGTCCTCACGACCCCTCTGTCCGACGAACGTCCGTCCGTGTACCTGAGTCACACGCGAGCTCCATAACGACAAGTCACTGTGCCTCCCCTCGGAGGACTTCTCCTCATCTTCATCCTTCTCTTCTCTTCTCACCATCTCCATTCTTCTCTTCAATCTTCACTTCATCATCTCTCATGTTGACAATCGCTCATCATCCCCATGGTATTCACCATGGCTCCTCAATCTCCCCCTTGATGAGTGCATTGTCAACCCCTTCTTCAACTTCAACTTGGGTATCCTGAAAAACACAAGTGGAAACAAGAAAACAAAGCACAAGAAACGTAGAAAGAAATAAAGAAGAAAAGAAAATTTTAACCAATGACCAAAAGCTAAACAAAACCCATAAAATGTCATTAAGGTTAAACATAAAAGAAATCAACAGAGATTTCAAAAGAAAGACAAAAATTCAAATGAGTGCAAGTTCTGAAAAAAATCCACAAGGAGAAAAAAATTTAAATCTAGGCCCGGAACTTCCGGTTCAACCAGAACATCCGGTCGCTCCAGAAAACCCAGAACTTCCGGTCCAACCGGAACTTCCGGTTGCTCCAGAATTCCAGGAATTCTCCAGAACCCAGAACTTCCGGTCCAGCCAGAACTTCCGGTTGCTCCAGAAATTTTCAACTGAAGTCCGAGAGCTCACAAAACTCTCCCCCTTGTTGACAATTGGACACATCAAGCATACATGCACTCACAGAACACACTCACTCCTCTAGGAAACAGCTTCCCCTCAAAATATGCCATGAATGCAAAGTGGAGTGGAGTGTAAATCACAAGCTTCAAAAATATGATCACTAGCACATACCATGTCATCGCAAGCATAAGCAGTAGATAATATCCAGGTTCAATGTATAACAGGCTCAAAATGAAATTGTCCAAAGAAAGTCATGGCAAGTAGTTGACATGTTTTTGCAAAGAAAATATCACCACCAAAACTAGCTCACAAGCACGATAAGACATAAAATGCACAAGCTAACAAGTATCTACCTAGATATGCATATCCAAAACATAAGGAGCCTCAGCAAACTTGTTTTTCAACATTTTAAACTCTTTTTCATTTTACTTGCTTTTTGACTTAGGTGCCAGGGGTTATTTGCTTGTCAGGCCTCTACATTCCAACCAAGTCAAACCTAGGTCATGTCGACCATTAGAAGCTTAAGACATTGGTTTTAGCATCCACTAGTATGTCCCAGTTCATACCAAAGTGCAATGGTAAGCAGTCTAGAACACACTAGTAGGACAAAGCAAATCCACCTAGATCTTTTCATTTTCAGCACAGAAACATGGATATTTTCATGAGATACAGCATTATCAATATAAAATACCATGAGCAAGCAATGTGATATCAAAGTTGCATATTTGCATCCATAATGAAAAGGACAGTGCTATCAGGTATGTAAAAGCTAGCAAGGGCAATCAACCTACACATGCTAGGAACAACTCTAAGCGATGATCGGTTTTGAATTTGTAAAAGAAAGCCATGCTAATGACAGATTTCAGATTCATTCAAATGAGCAAATATAGCATGGACAATGGTATTTTCCATAGCATAAGCAAGCATAGACATATAAAAGCAGTAGATCATATTGGCGAAGCTAGAGACAAAAGCAGATACCACTTGTGATGCTACTAGTGGAAATGCATGAGACACAACACAAGAAGTGCAAAAGAAGTAACAAAAAGAGTAAGAAAATCTCAAAAACCCATCAAAAAGGATAAATTACACCCAAATCCCCTCTTAAACGCTCAAATGTGGTTTGATCCAGGGGTTTGGTTAAAATGTCAGCCAGTTGCAAATGTGTATCAACATGAATAAGGTCGATGACGCCCTTCTCATATTGATCCCTCAAAAAGTGAAAGCGAACATCAATATGTTTGGTTTTCGAATGAAGACATGGGTTTTTGCCTATACTGATGGCACTAGTGCTATCGCAAAACAAAGGTACTCTGGAAGGAAAAACTAACCCATAGTCTTTCAAAGTAGAAATCATCCAAACTAATTGAGAGCAACAGCTAGCGGCAGCAACATACTCAGCCTCAGTCATGAAAAGAGCAACACCATATTGTTTACGAGAAGACCAAGAGACCAAAGAAGAACCAAGAAACTGACAAGTACCAGAAGTCGACTTGCAATCCAACCGGCACCCGCCAAAATCGGTATCAGAATAACCAAAAAAGCTCGAGTGATGATGATGCTGAATAGAATAAACCAAGGTCGGGCGCGTAAGTGAGATACCTGAAGATACGCTTCACAGCCTGACGATGAGACACGCGCGGCGAAGACTGAAAGCGCACGCATAGTCCCACGGCGAACTGTATATCCGGCCTCGTCGTAGTCAAGTACAAAAGCGATCCAATCATCCCTTGATACTCCGTCTCGTTGACCTTCTCGCCTTTCTCGTCCTTGTCCAAGCCGCCAGATGTGCCCATGGGGGTCATCTGAGGCTTGAGCTCTCCACCAAAGTCAAACTTCTTCAGCATATCCTTAGTGTACTTGCTCTGGTGGATGAAGCTGCCTTTAGCAGTCTGCTTGATCTGGATGCCGAGAAAGTACTTGAGCTCTTCCATGAGGCTCATCTCAAACTCACTGCTCATCTGCTCAGAAAATCTAGAAACAAGTGCATTAGATGAACCACCGAAGATGATATCATCCACGTATATCTGAGCGATCAAGAAGTCAATGCCATGCCTAGGGAGAAACAAAGTCTTATCAACAGAGCCCATTTCAAATCCCTTTCCCAACAAAAACTGCTTCAAACGGTCATACCAAGCCCGAGGGGCTTGCTTCAAACCATATAAAGCCTTTTGCAACTTAAAAACATGTTTGGGAAACTTGGGGTTTTCAAAACCAGGGGGTTGTTTAACATACACCTCTTCCTCAATGAACCCGTTCAAAAACGCACTCTTGACATCCATTTGAAAAAGCTTAAAACCCTTTGAAGCTACAAAAGCCAAAAGAATGCGAATGGAAAATATAGACATTTGGTTCAGTTCTGTTTTAGACTTGTAAGACAACAGAAAAGGAACAGGGAAAAATCTTTTGCTAAACAAAAGTGGCAATGGTCATTTGTATAGTCGAGTAGTGCAGTCGGGCCACAACATTTGAGTCGGTCGGGCCGACCTCGTTTGGTGGTCGGACCGAGGGCTAATCGATGGTTTGATCGACAGCGCCCTATTTTGGTAAGAGGTAAAAGTGACACTGGTTTTGCTCGAGGATTTTTGCTTGCTGGTGTTTCCGGTCAAGTGTCGCAGTACTGGATTCATAAATTTCTTTTATCTAACCTCAGCACTAAGACCTCAACATCTTCTTTTGTGTAGGCCTCAAGAGCGAGGAAGGAGAACATACGGCTAGTAGACTCTATATGCTCACGCCACATGTCCGGTGACAAAAATTAGTTCTCCTCCCTCACACGTGCATCCCGGTCTGAATCAGTGACTTTTGGGGATGCTTCTACTAGCGCGGTCATTGCTAAAGGTATAGTCAAGGTAAGTGACAAATGTATGTTCAAAGATGTAGCTCTTGTTGATAACTAAAATACAACTTACTTTCAGTATCACAAATGATTGATGAGGATCTTGAGGTTTGTTTTAAAAAATCTGGTTGTAAAGTTCTTGATGTCTCTGGTGATCTTGTGTTTAAGATTTCATGTTTTGAAAGAGTTTTTAAAGTTGATTTTGATTCACCTTCATCTTCTAAGATTAAATGTCTAGTTGCCAATGATTCTAAAGATTTATTCTTCTGGTATCGTAGACTTGGCCATGTTGGTTTTGATCATCTCACTTGTGTTAGTGGTTTGGATCTTATTCGTGGCTTACCAAAACTTAAAGGTGTTGGTGATTTGGTTTGCTCTTCTTATCGTCATGCCAAAATGGTTTCTAGCTCACATGCTCCTATCACCTTGGTTATGACAACTGTACTTGGTCAACTTTTACACATGGATATTGTTGGACCTGCTAGAATTCAATCTGTTAGGGGAAAGTGGTATGTTCTTGTCATTGTTGATGATTTCTCATGATACTCTTGGGTTTTCTTTATGGCATCTAAGGATGAAGCTTTTGGTCTCTTTTCAAATTTGGTTCTTAGACTCTCTGTTAAACTCTCGAGAGCACTTAGAGCAATTAGAAATGCTAATGGTACTTTATTTAAGAATTCATCTTTTGAGTACTTTTGTGCTGAAAAAGGAATTGAACATCAATTTTCCTCACCTAGAGTCCCACAACAGAATGGTGTTATTGAAAGAAAGAACAAAATCTTGGTTGATATGGCTAGGACTATGCTTGATGAACATCAAACGCCTAGGAAGTTTTGGGCTAAAGCAATTTATGTAGCTTGCTATATTTCAAACAGAGTTTTCTTACGATCAAAGTTGCGCAAAACTTCTTATGAGCTTTGTTTTGGACATAGACCTAATATTTCTCACTTGAGAGTTTTTAGGTGCAAATGTGTTGTGTTGAAATCTAGAAATTTAGATAAATTTGAAGCAAGATCTCATGATGGTATTTTTCTTAGTTACCCTGCTCATACTCGTGGCTACCATGTACTTGTGCTAGAAACTAATAAAATTGTGAAGCCTTGTGTACTAGATCCAATACTACAGGTATAGGTGCACTGATTAAGGGTGAGGACAAAAGCATCTTTGTTGAAGTGATGACGAAGACAACGATGTGGCTGGTGGTCTAACCAACGTCTGGGTTAGGTCCGATCAGCATTTAGAGGTAGTTAGGGAGCAACACCGACCACAAGGAGATGAAGTTTCTACAACTTTGAATGTTCCTCAAGAGATCACTCCATCCCTTGAAGATGCTGTTCAAGACACTTCTTAAGAAGTTTCTGCTTCTTTGCACATTCAATGTCCACATCCTCCTGAATAAATAATAGGTAACCTAAATGAGCGTGTCACTCGTTCCAAGTTTGCTTTTCATGACTCTCATGCTCATTCAGCTTTTATAGCTTCTTTTGAACCTAAAGATATTTCTCATATTTTAACTGATGAATCGTGGATCATTGCCATGCATGAAGAACTTGAAAACTTTGAACGCAATAAAGTCTAGAATTTAGTTGAACCTCCTCTAGGACATAACATTATTAGAACCAAATGGGATTTTCAAAATAAATAGAATGAGGATGGTTTAATTGTTAGAAACAAAACTAGACTTGTTACTTAAGGATTTACTTAGGTAGAAGGTTTGGATTTTGATAAAACTTTTACTCCTGTTGCTAGAATTGAAGCCATCAGACTTTTTTTAGCTTTTGCTGCAACTAAGATTGTATCAAATATATGTTAAAAGTTTTTTTCTTAATGTTTTCATCAATGCGGAAGTTTATGGTAAGCAACCACCTAGTTTTAAAAATCCAAAGTTTTCGAATCATGTTTTAAAGTTGTCTAAAGCTTTATATGGTTTGAAATAAGCACCTAGAGCATGGTATGATAAGCTAAAAACTTTTCTGCTTGAAAAAGATTTTGTTATGGAAAAAGTAGATAAAACTTTATTTCTTTTCAAGCAAGAAAATGATCAACCTTTTGTTCAGATTTATGTCGATGATATTATATTTTATTGTTTATCTCACACTTTGGTTTCTAAGTTTTCTGAGACTATATGCAGAGAGTTTGAGATGAGTACGACGGGCGAGGTGACGTACTTTTTGGGACTACAAATCAAGCAAACAAAAGATGTCACTTTTATTCATCAGAGTAAGTACACTAAGGATATTCTTCGGTGTTTTAACATAAAAAATTGCAAGCCAATTTCTACACCGATGGGAGCAACTTCTACTTTGGATCCTGATGAAGATGGTGAGCCTGTTGATCAAAAAGAATATCACAGCATGATTGGCTCACTTTTGTATGTCACTGCATCGAGGCCGGACATTCAATTTTCTGTTTGTTTGTGCGCTAGTTTCAAGCTTCTTCTCGTGTTTCACATCATCAAGGTGTCAAGCGTATACTCAGGTATCTCAAGTTTACTCAAAAATTTAGCATTTGGTACTCTACTTCCTCAAGTGTTAGTTTAAGAGCTTTTTCTGATGCTGATTTTAGAGGTTATAGAATTGATAGAAAGAGTACTAGTGGTAGATGTCATTTCTTAGAAACATTACTTATTGCTTGGTCATCTAGAAAACAATCTTCAGTTACACAATCCACTGTCAAAGCTAAATTTGTAGCTACTGCAAGTAATTGCTCACAAGTTTTTTGGCTTATTTCTACACTCAAGGATAATGAAATTAATTATGATCATGTTCCACTTTATTGTGATAACACAAGTGCTATAAATATCGCTAAGAACCTAGTGCAACACTTTAGAACAAAGCATATTGATATTCGATATTATTTTCTTAGAGATCATGTGGAGAAAGGTAATGTTGTGCTTCTTTTTATTGACACTGAGTTACAATTGGCAGATATTTTCACTAAACCTTTGGATTCTTCTCGTTTTGCTTTTCTTCGCGGGGAGTTGGACATTGTTCATCCAATGGGTTTGTTTTGAGGGAGAGTTTGATTTTTCATTTGTATCATAATGCATTCATGTTTAATTTTGTGCATTGTTTATATTCAAAATGAAAAGCAAAAGAACAAAACATGGAGCTTTGATTTTTACCTTCAATTAAATTTTGTGCTTGCTAGCAATATCTTGTGAAGTTGATAGATCACAAGTTTTTAGTCTTTTTATGAGCGTATGAAATAGTTTTTGAGGGATATAACACATGACACATAAAAATTCAAGTAAAAGATAAAGAAATATGTTGTGCTGCTCTAGCGGCTAGTTTGAGTTAAATATGCTTTCACATGTTCTAGCTATATTTATTTCACCATGATAGTGCTTTTAATTTTTGTACTGGCAGTACTATAGCTCGTGCAATGTCGAAACAATGAAATCTGAATGAAAAATATCAAAAAAAGGAAAGTGTGCAAAAGCACATAAAGAAAAGAAAAATGTGCAAAAGCACAAAAATTTCTGCATTCATAAAAAATGTTTTGCCTAGGTCATCTCACGAGACTGCTTATTATTGCACTTTGATATAAACTTAGAGATGATCATAGATGACCATTCCATTGAAATGGGGACTGCTTGTGTGTACAAAAACCCCACAATAGTTGCATTTATCAAATTTGAAATTTTCAATGACTTTGAATTGCACATTTAAGAGCATTAAACACTGTTTTGATTTTGTGGACGTGACATAATTGTGTGTGAGGTATTTCTTTTAGATTGGTCCTAGTGAAAGCCAACATTATAAATCGTTGAAATCATTCTCTCTTAGTGCTGATTTGAACTTGAGAATTATGGCTTAGTTTCATCTTGAGGCTTTTAGACTTGATTGTGAGCTGGTTAATCTATCTCATTTATGTTGCAAACCTTGTCACATGAATTGCTTGAGGTACACTTTAAAGCTCTCAAATTAAGAAATTTGTGTTCTCATGATAATTTCTCTATTTTACTCTAGTTGATGAAATCATTGTCAAAGGGGGAGAAATTGGTTTTTGATAAAATCATTGTCTGTTGCAATCAATTTTTAAGGGAGTTTTATTTATCGTTCTTTGAAAAAACTTTGGTTGAGAAAAACTTGTGCTTGTGCCTTCAAAAATCAAAAATTTGTTTTGTGTTTTTTAATGGTGTTGTCAATGTGTTCATCAAATAGAAGATTGTGAGATCATGTGTATAATCGTTGATAAGTGATGAACAAATTAGTTTAATATTGATATGTAACGAACAAATTGGTTTTGATTGGTTTGAATGGTCAAGCACTTTGGTCGATTTGTCGGGTACTCAGCACTTAGCACTCGAGAAAATTTAGCCCTCGAGAGATAGCCCTCGAGGATATTCAGTCCTCGAGAAAATTCAGCCCTCGAGAGAATTCAGTACGCAGGAGTTTCAACCTTAGGACTTTAGATCACTTAGATTTTTGATGTTCCAGTCAGATCACATGCTTAATTGTTTATTCAATAAATTCATTATGTTTATGATTGGATGGACTGATTGAGTCAAGTTTGAAAGAGCTTACGCTAGGAAAAAGGGTTTCTTGGTTTGTTCATGTGCAGACATTGCTTGAGGGCTTGTCATAGTCGATGACGGGATCGGAGCTAGGCTTGGGGATGAGCTGAGGTTTAGAACAATCGAGGATGTCATATGGGACGCTCAGGCTAGAGGATGCTACACGTGAAGATGAGGTTTCCATATGGCATACGTGGCATGTGTGCGAATATATAAAGAGAGGTTTCCATATGGAATATGAAAATAGAGGAAAACTTGGAATGAGTTAGGATTTAAGGATTCGTAAGAGATATGGATTCCTAATTAGATTAGGATTCCAAATGATGTTGATTTCATGGCTCTTGGTGGCAGCCATGATGGGATTATAAATTGACTTGAGGGGAGAGCAAAAAGGGTATCGAGGAAGAGGACGATCAAGAGAGAAAAATTAGGGTTTAGCCTTTTGCTTTTCCATCTAGGGTTGTGAACGTAGATTTGGTGAGGGGTGCTTTGGATTATACCTTGTAAATGCTCATATGTAATAAAGATTCATCTTAAGCACCAAGGAGTGTGGTATCATGTTCTTTTTTCTTAATGTTCATCAGTTTGCATCGTTTTGGCTTATTCTGTGATTTCACTTTTACTTTTGATTTAATTTAAATTGATTCATCCAAAACCTTGCTAGGACATTAAGAAAGAGATCTGAAAAGCTTCTTTGGTTTATTCCTCGTATTTTAGGAATAATTAAAGTTTTATTTTTTGGATCGGATCTGCTCTATTTTTACGTTGTAGTAACTCCCGAGGATAATAACTTTTGATTGGAAACTCTGATTTGAGTGAAACCATACGGGGAAGTTTCGTACTGAAGTCTAGTTTTTCGTGTTAAAATTTTAGATCAATCCAAGTGACGGTTTTAAAGTTACACTCATTTGACTATTCCTTGGTTACGCTGTTTTCACCCCGCGGAAAATTTCTAGAGTCCTCGGGAAAACTACCCAGGAAATTTCAGTCCTCAGGAAAATAGCATGACTAAGGAACGGTAAAACAAGTGTAACTTTAAAACCATAACTCGGTTTGATCTGATATTTTAACACAAGAAACTAGACTTCAATATAAAACTTTCTCGAGTGATTTCACTCAAATCTGAGTTCCCAATCAAAAGTTATGATCCTCGAGATTTGCCGCAGCGTAAAAATAGAGCAGATCCGATCTGAAAAATAAAACCTTAATTACTTCTAAAATACGAGGAATAAACCAATGAAACTTGCTAGACCTCTTTCTCAATATCTTAGAAAGGTGTAGGATCAAAACTAGCGACCAGAGGGGAGGTGAATGGGCGCAAACAAAAATGCAGCGGAAAAATACAACTCCTGATAACTTTGAGTATCGGACTTGCCAGTGACTTGATAAAATTTAGCGCAAGGCTAGACAATAATAGTCACACCAGGCAAGTCGATATAAAAACTCTATCAACAACTACTTCCAAACACGGCAACTCAACAAGAACACACGTAACGATCAGAATGCGTCCATGAGAAAAACTAGCGTTCTCATAAAAAGAAGATACGCACAAACTGCTCTTGCGCAAAAGATCGAGTACTTGATGAAACAACGAATGCGTCTCAGATCCTCTCAAGCAAATAAATAGACACTTGACATACACTAGAACACATGAGAAAATATTCCTAGTGCAAACTGAAAATCAAGTGCATGTAAACATTTAATCGAACACCTAGAGTGCAGTACTAAACCCTTGAAGACATTTCATCAAACAGTTGGATTGCACAAGAGATATACTGCAGATTTTGGTGTAGAGGATGGCCCGAGGTTGCGTCCATCGTTGCCTTGGTACGTGTGCCCTGTGCTCACCGCACTGCTCCCCGTGTGC
>KE372106.1:265711-277242 GCA_000418225.1 Zizania latifolia | reverse complement strand
GGAATGCCCATGTTCCTAATGGACTAGTGGCTCTAAAGAAGCGGGAATTTTGTGCTATCAAGCAAGGGAATCATTTTGTTACAGAATATCTGCAAGAGTATAATTATTTAGCTCGCTACACCCCTGATGATGTGAAGTCAGATGCTGAACGTTAGGAGAAGTTTCTTAGAGGTCTGAATGATGAACTAGCCGTTCATTTGATTTCTAGAGATTATGTCAATTTTTAGAAATTAGTTGATAAGTCTATTCGTCAAGAAGATCAGCATAACAGGATGGAGTCCAAGAAACGTCGTATGGTGCAGAATCAACAATCCAACAATCAGAAGCCCCATTTCAGGATGGTGGGTCCAATGCTCAGACCAATCATCCTCGTTAGTTCTATGCTGCTAGTGGGAGTGGAAACACTAGCAATGCACCTCAAGGTTATTGCCCCAATGCGCCTTGCACTATTCCAGTCACTGGTTGTCGGTGAATCACCAATCAGTCTACCCAAGGGGATACCTGAGGTGGTGATTAGATGTGTGTAAGGAAAGCATAACGCCTTCGAACCCGATGGTCGACTCTAAAACACAAGAGCCAAGGTTTATACTGGTTGAGGCCTCTCAAAGGATAATAGCCCTATGTCCAGTGTTTTGGTGTGTACTATGATAGTAGATCTTACAATACGACGTAATCAAGCTATGGAGGCTTGAGACGTCGAAGGCAAGAAAATATGCTCAAAAATCTTGTCCTCTAGGGTTCTCGCCTCCTTTATATACTCAGGAAGCGAACCCAACAACCTAGGACTCTATCCCAAGTCGATCTAGGATTGCCTACTGAATTCAGGTGCTAAATCTCCAATTACAAAGATTCTGGTACAAGTAAATCTTTTGATATCATATCTGGAGCTTAACTACTCGATACGGGCTCAACTTTCCTTATCAGAGTCAAACCCCTGTTTATGGGCCATACCGGATGGTCAATGCTGGTCTTGACCTGTCCTTGGTCTAGTCTGATAAGCCCAACTATGGGGTACCCGAGAGTCATATCCCCGATAGCAGCCCCCGAGCTCTTCTTAGCTTGGTTGAAGAAATCTTCGAGGAAAACAAGCTGGGAGGAGCTCTCTTTTAGTCTTGAAATTTCAACATCTTTGTCGAAGCTTTAATGTCTTTGAAAAAATGTTTTATCTCCTTCCTTTGTATGTGGTGCACCGAATAGGTAAACCTATACGGTGTAGCCCCCAAGCCTTGAGTTAAATGGAACATTTAGCTCGAGGGTCTAAGAATAGCCTACGAGAAAAAATGATCCTTTAAAAATTTGCTTCATGATCTTATCTTCTACTGTCGTTGGAACCTTGCTGAGAAAAGGTCATGTCTGAAATCTTGAACTCGTGATAAACTTGAAGGAGGCTAGTCTTCAATCTTTGAATAAATCGACCTCCTGCCGCTCAGGCCCCCATCCGCCTAGATGCCCAAGAGGTCAAGGTCCGTCGAGTCTGCAAATTCTCGAGGGCATCGGTCCCCGGGAGCTCACACTTCTGGTTGAGCAAGCCCCTGAGCATGAGAGGTTTTGAGTGTATGCGAGCCCCTAAGCGTGGGACCCACTACCATAAAAGATATCAACCATCGTGGACTCCACCCGGTGTGTCAAAAAGGCACTTCACACCCGCAATTAATGCACGCTCAGTATGAAACGATCAAAAAGACATTCCATCATTGACTGGACCACGCGCGTGGGCAGCCAGTAGGCAGAGGAGTGGAACCATCAAGTCATCTTGATTATCGTGGATACGATGGTCGAGGCGGTACCCCAATTGTGGCATTCACGCCCCGCGTCCATGCGGTGATCGTGGGGATACTTAAGCCAATTTCTCCACTTCCCGAAGCACTTGCTATCCATTTGAATCTTTTCGTGACTGCCAACTCTTTCGCTTACCTCTCCTTCTCCATTCATCCATCTGGCTCCTCGCCGCCCAGGTCACCACTACGGCTGCGTGGTCTGCTATAGGAAAGCTCATCGGTTATTCCAATTCAAATCGATGACTTCAGCAAGCCGATGCCAAACACCCTTGAGATTGTCCTGTTCAAGTTCTTCCTGGAGCGTGAGCTTGGCCTGCCCGCACACCAATTCCTTTGGGGCCTCTTCATCACAACTGAATCGCCCTTGGCCACCTCTCGCCCAACTCGATCATCCACATTGCTGTATTCGTGTATCTGTGTAAAGCGTACCTGGGAGTGGATCCACACTAGAACCTCTTCCGGTACTTCTACGTTCTTTGCCATTCGATGGGGACCAATGCAATCAGTGGGGTGATGCTCCACCTCTACTCCGTGCTATCCGACGAGTATCTACGGATGCCCGTCACCTCCTCAAACAAGGGGTGGAAGGCAAAGTAGTTCTACGGAGCAAACCACCCTCTAGCCGTCAAGGCAGATATTGGCCCAAAGCCGACGTCCCTCATCAGCTAGAGCGAGCAGTTCTCCTCGGCCGATGAGGATCAGGTCAGAGAGCTGGTGGACATGGTGAAGGAGCTCCGAGAAGGTTGGCTGACCAGAATTGAGGTCATCGTTTGCTTCTTGTTGTGGCGGATATCCGCACTGCAGGCCTAGGACAAGGTGGCCTATGAGATGATCGGGCCTTTTGACCCATGAGCTCTAGAGCCTAGGTGGATGCCCCGAGCTGAGGTTGCAAAATATCTCAACTCCTTTTTCACCGAGAAGCCTAGCTTCCCGGATGACCTTGGGTTCACGACGTACTACGTCTCGAACCCATGACCCCGGGTGAGTCTTTTAACCTTCTATTTTTCTGCTTTGCTTTGTTTTTCATTTTTGTCTTGTACTGATGCTCGACCACCCACGCGATGTGATGTGCCTAGCTGTAGGGTAAAGCTACGTACTTCTCATATGCGCTACTCCCTGAGCATCCCCGAGGGGTTGACTGACCTCATCATCTGCCGATGCGAGGGGGGTGGTAGTCCATCCCTTCTGCTCCTGAAGCAGAAGGGATTGAACTCGGTGGGACAAGCAAGCGCTCGAAGCCCACTGAAGTCAGGGTGAGTGGTGCCCCCGCGATTGACAGGTGCCAGCTGATCCTCGACACTAAGGAGCCCGAGAATGAAGGGGACGCCATGATCTCTGAGGCGGCGCTGGCCTCTCCTCGCTCCATTCTGGTGAAGGTGCCTAGGTGGGTGGCTTCCAAGTCCTTCCGGCCTACGTCAAGGTGAGATTTGATGTTGATGTACATGTACCGCTTCTTCTGCTATGCTGCTAACCTTTGTGTGTTTCCATTTGGTTTGCAGGGTGGATGGAGTTGACCTCCTTCTGGGACCGCCGGTGGCCTAGTCACTCCCGGGTGTGGTCATCGAGGCTGGAGCATCGGGCGTCGGGGAGGCCATGGCCATGGTGATCGAGGAAGGTGGCGCGGCCCCATTGATGCGGGCACCGTGGGCCCAGTCTTGGCCTCAGGGGGCGAGGATGCTGCCGTGGCACTAGAGGTGGTGGTTGGTCCTCTGGTCGATGGGTTGCTTGCCACGGAGGGGGCTGTGGGAATAGCGGTTGAGGGCGATATTGTGGAGGTCATTGACCTACCCGAGGGAGCTGGGTCGGGTTCACAACCCCTGGCACCGATGGCGGTGGATGGCCTCGAGCTAGAGGCTGGGTCGAGGGCTCCTAACGTGGGGGTTGTGGCCTCCGATCCCATCCTAGGCCCGATGCTAGGGGTGGCCACCCCTCTCCTACACAGCTTGTGGACATAATTCCTATTTCTCCTCTGGTACATCTTTCCTTCTGAGTCATTGTTTTGTTGGTTGCCTGTGTTCTGCAGCTGATCTAGGCGCAGTATGTGCCGGGGGTTGAAGTGCTCCACCGCAAGCGTGATGATCTCCTGGCCCAGAATGCTGAGCTATTGCATAGGGCTGTTACGGCAGAGACCTCCGCGGTTGGTGCAGTGGTGACGGCCAAGAATGCCACTCAGATGGTAGAGGAGACCGAGCACCAAGCAGTGGTCTTGAGGACCATGGTCGAGGAGGTGAGGGAGGCGGAAAGAGCCATCCAACAGGCCCTCGACGCGGCAAAGGAGTCAGCAGAGTCATCAGCCGCTAAGTATCAGAGTAAGCTTTTCATGGGTCATCACCCCTTTATTCTTGCCTTTTTGTCACTTGGCCTTAGTCTTCATCTATCTTCTGCTTGCAGGGAGGCACGATCGGGATCATGCTCATATCAGAGAACTCGAGGAGGAGGTAGTCGAGGTTCGTGCGGTGATCAAGCATGTATACTCACCCAAGATGTCATTCTAGGAATGGTGTTGGGGTATGTGGAGGCCACGCTAGCCAAAAACAAAAATTTTCTACCACGCACCAGGATATCTTGCTAAGAGAGAGACCATAGATCGTTACCTCGGGCACACAGTATAGCGGAAGAGAGTTGGAGTAGCGAACTGATCCAATTCGAGCATGCTGATGTGGTTGAGAGAAGCCGACGATCATCCGTGAAAAGCCGATCGATGTCGTCTCGAGGTATCCGATCAAGGACCTCAAGAAGTAGTCGATGACGTTATCGGGAAACCTTCGCCCAAATGGAGTTCCTTGACTGATCTCCCTGGAGCTAATGTCAATGAGCGAAGCAGAATAGCAATGCCTCTATTGGTATCCACACATCTAGGGGTGGAACGTTGGTCGATAGTGTACTAGCACTCGGGCGTTCAGCGAGATGGTCAGGCTCTCAAGAGGTAGCGACTAGGGTTTGCTCTTGGTGGCTAACAACTTAGCACGAGAGTCACATCAACATGTGAGGCTAAAAGCTCTAGCTTCCCTGTGCCCTGCACCCTCATATATATATAGACGTCCTAGCTTGGGTTCTATTGGACCCAACCGGGACTCTAATCGAATCCCTATCCGTTCTGTTTGGATCTCCATCCAAACCATTAGGATCTCTATCCATATTGAGCCTAATTCGAATCCTATTCGAATCCAATGTTCCACCACATTAAGTGTGTGATCCTGTAGGTTCACGTATAGCTTGGTTAACATATGGAAACTCCTTTCTATACTCCATTAACAGTGGCCTCTAGCAAAGAATATTAACCCAAGTATACGTAAAGATCATATCGGCTGAACCTTGTAATGTTCCATATGTGCATGTCCCTTTGCCTCATGATATTGATCGAGCACAAGGTGAGATTTGTGCCATCCTATCAATAGCTCGATCCTCTCTGGATCTCTATATTAGATTATAACTTATGATCAACTCCTTAATCACGTCGGCATGGCCATACACTTCCATAATCCATTACATCGAGGGGCATAGTGATATCTCTCCTATTAAGGAGGGGCAAATTCTATCTTGACCACTTACATCCCACTACATATTTCATAGCATACTTGATGACTACTTTTATAACTACCTAGTTATGGAGTAGTGTTTGGTATACTCAAAGTAAGCTACTACGTATGTTGGGAATCATGATAATCTCAGGTCTAAGGACTTTACATAAACACTATTGAGACCAACTGATAACACACGGAATCTCAACAGTGCCTCATAGTAGGTATATCCAACATATGTTCTCCAACATATGTCCATGTTATTGAGTTGGTATATCCATACCCATGATCCATGAGACATGATCATCAATCAATACACATGCTGATCTCAGTTATATATGTTATATATATGACCTATATCCGATTAGAGATCATTTAGAAATAGTCACATTATGAGTCTCTTGAACAAATCAAGCATTTGTTGATCCATAATGACAATCTATTTTAAGGAACATAACGGAGTTTCATAAACATAATATGTCTCATACAACATCTTCATGTTGACTCTAGGGCATAATACTAATAATCTCCCACTTACACTAGAGGCAACCATGTAGGAATCTAATACCCATAGACCTAGTGTGCATCTCATGGTTTTGCTGTGAGACGGGCTTTGTCAATAGATCTACAACATTTCGATCTATTTGCACTTTGCATATCTTTACATCTTCCCTATCCACTATCATGCAGATCAGATGATATCACCTAAGTATGTGTTTGGACTTCTAGTGTGACCTAGGCTCTTTGGCTTGCGCGATAGCACCACTATTATCACAATAGAGGTCTATCGGACTAAAAACACTAGACACCACACTAAGCTCAGAAATAAATTTGTTGATCCAAACAGCCTCCTTGGTAGCTTCTGAAGCTGCTATGTACTTGGCTTCTGTTGTAGAGTCAGCTACCGTCTCTTGCTTAGAACTCTTCCAGCTCATCGCTCTACCATTGAGGCAGAAAACAAATCCGATTGTGATCTGTAGTCATCCTTGTAGGTTTGGAAGATTGCATCGGTGTAACCACTTACAATGAGCTCTTTCTCACCTCCATAAACTAGAAACATATCTTCTATTCTTCTCAAGTATTTTAAGATATTCTTTACGGCTATCCAGTGACTCTAACTTTGATTTGATTGGTATCTGCTCATTATGCTCAAAGCATACGAGACATCTGAGCGTGTACACAGCATGGCATGCATGATTGATCCAATTGCTAAAGCATATGGAATCACATTCATCCTATCTCGCTCATCAAGTGTACTCGAACACTGAGTCTTGCTGAGATTTATGCCATATAACATTGGCAGGAAACCTTACATGGAATCCTACATGTTGAACCTCTTCAACACCTTATCAATGTACGTATCCTGGCATAATCTAATTTGCCTCCTTGATCTATCTCTATAGATCTTGATACCCAGAATATATGCTGCTTCTCCTAAGTCCTTCATAGTGAAACTATTTTTCAATGAAGACTTAACAGACTCTAGCATAGGTATATCATTTCTGATCAATAATATTTCATCCACATATTGTATTAAAAATACAAGTGCTCTCCCACTAGCCTTCTTGTAAACACAAGACTCTTCTTTGTTTTTGATGAAACCAAACCCTTTGATCACATTATCAAAACGAATATTCCAACTTCGAGACACCTGCTTCAATCCACAAATGGATTTCTGCAGTTTGCATACTTTTCTAGCTGATTGTGGATCGACAAAACTGGTCGGCTATGTCATGTACACATCCTCGCATAGATTTCTATTAAGAAAAGCTGTTTTAACTTCCATTTGCCTTATTTCAAAATTAAAATATGCAACAATCGCTAGAATGATCTGAATAGACTTTGGCATTGCGACGGGCGAGAAGGTTTCATCATAATCAACACCTTGAATCTATTTGAAACCTTTTGCCACCAATCACGCTTTATAGATGCGAACATTTCCATCTATGTTCATCTTCTTCTTGAAAACCCGTTTACACTCAATGGTTTTTTACACCATCGAGTGGATCAACTAAGTTCCAAGCTTGATTGATGTATATGGATTAAAGTTTGGATATCATGGCTCCAAGCCATTTCTCAAAGTCTGGTCCCACCATCGCTTCTTCATAGGTCTTGGGTTCATTGTTGTCCAACAATAATATATTCTGTTCTTGAGTGATCAAGAACATGAACCTCTTAGGTGCATGTCATGCCCTCTCTAACCTACGTGGTGCAACAGGTTTTTCAACACCTTGATTATCCTGTTGTGGTTTTATGGGAGTTAAAATATTTTCAGATGTTTCTCAAACTTCTTCGAGATGCATCGAGCTCCCGCTAACCCTTCTCGAGAGAAACTCTTTCTCTAAGAATACACCAAGTCAGGTGGCAAACACTTTGCCAAGTTTCTTGTTATAGAAACTATATCCTTTGGTTTTCTGAGGATATCTAATAAAGAAGCACTTGTCGGATTTGAGAGTAAGCTTATCGGACTATAAACGCTTTACATAAGCTTCACAACCCCAAATTTTAAGAAAAGACAGATTAGGACGATGTCCTGTCCATATGTCATATGAAGTCTTTTCAACCGACTTTAATGGAACCCTATTTAGTGTGAAAGTGGCTGTTTCAAGAGCATATCCCCAGATGGATAATGGAAGATCACATTGGTTCATCATTGATCAGACCATATCTAATAAGGTATGATTTCTCCGCTCGGAAATCTCATTTCACTGAGGTGTTCTGGGTGAAGTCAATTGTGGAACAATTCCGTAATCTTTTAGATGATTACCAAACTCAAGACTCAAGTATACTCCTCCATGATCCGATCACAGAAACTTGATTGTCTTTTCTAAATAATTCTGTACTTCATTCTGGAATCCTTTGAACTTTTCAAAGGATTCTGACTTATCCCTCATTAGGTAAATATATATCCATATCTACTAAAGTCATCGGTAAAAGTTATGAAGTACTGAAAACCACCTTTGGCTACTGAGCTCATTTGTCCACACACATTAGTATGTATAAGTACCAACAAGTCACTTGCCCTCTCACTCTGACGCAGGAAAGGCGCCTTTGTCATCTTGCCAAGCAAACAAGATTCACATGTCTCAAATGATCCAAAATCAAAAGAGTCGAGAAGACTATCTTTATGGAGCTTCTCCATGCGTTTCTCATTTATATGACCTAGACGACAATGCCAAATAAATGTGGGATTCAAATCATTAAAATGTTACCTTTTCATATTAATGTTATAGATATGAGTTTCTTCAGGATTCAAAATGTATAATCCATTCTCCAATATAATATGACAATAGAACATATCTCCAAGATAAATTGAACAACCATTGTTCATTGATCTAAAGTCATAACCTTCTGCTTGCAAACATGAAGCAAAAATTATGTTCTTACATAGAGTTGGAACACAATAACAATTATTTAATTCCAAAACTAATCCTGATGATAGAGATAATGGCATGATACCGACAACAACTCTTGCTCCATCGCCCACGCCAAGATCCACTTTGCCTCTAATCAAACTTCTACTTCTTCTCAGTTCCTGCAACGACTTGCAGATATGAGCAACTGATCTGGTATCAAATACCTAAGAATCAGTAGATGAAGTAGCAAGATTGATTTCTATAACATTTATACCTGAAGCGGAAGTTGTACTTTCCTTCTTCTTGAGATCCTCCAAGTACTTCTTGTAGTTCCTCTTCCAATGACCTGGCTCCATGCAGTAAAAGCATACTGCATCTTGAGCCATCCCTTTCTTGTCCTTTTTGGTCTTGTAATTGCTCGTGATCTTATCGGGAGTCAATTTTCTCTTGACCCCACATTTCTTGACACGAGGCTGTTTCTTGCCTTTCTGTAGCATCATCATATTACTGTTGTTTTTCTTAATGCTTTCCTCGGTGGTTTTCAGCATCCTATGTAGTTCCGTCAAGGTTTTATCCATGATATTCATATGATAATTGAGTATGATTGGTTCAAAACTCGATGGCAGGGATTGTAGAATCAGATCAGTAGCCAACCCTTGGCTAAGGGGAAAGCCTAGCTTTTCTAGACTCTCAATATAGCCAATCATCTTGATAACATGGGGACTGATGGGATTCCCTTCAGCAAGCCTGCGTGCAAATAAGGATTTTGAGGTGTTGAACCTCTCGACCCTCGCTTGGTTCTGAAACATGCCACGTAGACCCACAATAATATTGTAAGCATCTGTGTTCTCATTTTGCTTCTGAAGCTCAGAGGATATTATGGCAAAAATGAGACAACTCACATCAAGACAATCATTAGTGTGCTTCTTGTAAGCACGCTGTGCAGCCACGGTAGCATTATCAGGCAAGTCATCAGGGCAGGGACTTTCAAGAACATACTATTTTCTCTCTTGCTTGAGGACAATTCTCAAATTTCTATACCAATCCATAAAGTTTGTTCCATCAAGCTTTTCTTTCTCAATGATAGATCATAAATTAAAAGAACTGGATGTGGTAGAGGCTGACATGATCTACAACATAAGATATATAAAGTTTAGCACCTATGTTTATGTTAATCTTTCATTAAACTATTTAACAAAAGATTCTCCCTCTATTTTTTTAGAAACAAAAACCTCCCTCTTGGTTACATAGTGGGTCAGGATCCTCATTTCACTAATTTCTAGCGAGCTTTAGCATCACTGCTAGAAATTAATGATATGGGGTAAGCAACACCTTGCTAATCACATCTCCATGTGACTCTTGTTTGATGGGTTAGCATCACCATGCTCCGGCCCAACCTCATGCCCTAAGGTTGAAAATTGTTTTGATAACCTTATTAAGCACACCAAAAGCTTCCACATATAGATGTCTGACATCTATCCTAACTTGCAATGGTAATCGCTGGCACTCTGCTTTGGCAGACCCATCAAACGACGAACATTGCTGTGTTAGGTGCAGCAATTGGAAAGGCATCAAAAACTTAATTTTTCTTAGGGATTCTATCCTATCATGACAACATGTCAAACATGATATATCATAAAAAATAGAAGAAATCACAGATAAACATATTTAACTGTGAATTAGTATGGCCTAAGCAAATGGCGATCTCTATCTCCATTAGTGGTGCAGATGATCTCCATCGTCCACATCACTCCTTCGGGCCACCCTGCTTGAAATCCTGCAATCTTATATCTAGACTACTACTATAATAGCTAGAAAATGAAGATTACAAATATTGATTCAAGCACCCGACACACAGGTCAGCAAATATAGCAGAGACAACTTAACCATAAGCTGAAATTCATGGCATGCAAGCCATGCATAAGAGTTACATGCATCACATACATCTCTTACAATTTATATAGGCCATACTATTCACATCGTTATCTGTAAAAACAAGTTAGATGTAGAATCACAATCTAGCTAATGATGCGAACTAGGAGTTTATATAAGGCACGACACTATACAAGGCACGCACACACGGTGGTCCCGCTAGCCGGTTAGCGGGCGGGGGTCGAGGGGGAGGACATCAATCTATGAAGTTTCTTATGAAAAACTGCACGGGAGAAACAATTTACCCTGATCCGAGACAACCTCTCGGGAACCAGTTCTTCCTTAGCCGATGGGGTCAGCCAGGTGGTCGGGCGATGCACTCGGGAGTCGGTGACAGTCATCGGGAACAGTCAATGCGCTCGAATCCATAACCTACTCAGATCAAGACATGTGTTTGCATCCGATGCAGCAACTTATCCCGATACAATTGTTATGACCCAATCTGCAACTACCTCGAAAACCGATTGATCTCATTTACCTGTGTTGCTGATTGATTCATCTCATTAACCGATCAACCTATACTGTAATAGATCTAATCTACTATGACCGTAGATCAACTATATGCACCAATCTAGATCACAATCTACGCAAGATGGCTTTGATACCACTGTTGGGGTACGCGGAGGCCATGCTAGCTGAAAACAAAAAATTTATACCGTATACACTAGGATATCTTCCTAAGAGAGGGACTATAGATCGTTACCACTGTAGGACCGAATCTAGCGACCAGAGGGGGGGTGAATGGGCGCAAAACAGAAAATCAGCGGAAAATAAAATTCTGGACAGAAGGTCCAAATCGGAAGTTCTGATTTGGAGCCGGAAGTTCCGATGTACCGGAAGTTCCGGTCGGAGCCGGAAGTTCCGACTCAACCAGAACACCAGACAGAGAGCTCAAATCGGAAGTTCCGGACGGAGTCGGAAGTTCCGATGTACCGGAAGTTCCG
>KE372106.1:199434-215688 GCA_000418225.1 Zizania latifolia | reverse complement strand
GCACCGCGCCGCGCAGCCGCGCGCCCGCCGCAGTTTCTCCACTGTGCCTCGCCGCCTCCTACGCCCTAGCCAGGCCGGCGGCTAGGGTAGGCCGGTGGGAGAGAGAGAAAGATGTGGCAGCCAGCTAGGGAAGAGAAAGGTGGAGAGGAAGGAGGAGAGGTGAGAGGAGGAAGAAGACACCTCAAAATCTAAAAATGATTTTCAATAATCTCAAATCCTCAAAGTGATACAAGGGTTAGGTCCCCTTATTTAGCCCACATGGACCAAGAGAAAAGACCCTAATACCCCTTAGGAAATGTTCGATACAGACTCTGGCCCACAGGGCAAAAACGTAAAATTACAGACACAGATATTTATTCGGTGCCGAACTTTTCGTAGCCGCTACGACACCGCTATCTTTAACGCCAAATTGCTTTTCCGTTAGGAGTTGACGGTTTTAAGCCGAAGCCGTCAAAGCGCCCGTCGCCCTTGTACCGTGCACCCGGATTGGACCGACCCGACCCCGCGGCTCCTCAGCCCGGCAATCGATCGTCCGTGTACCTGAGTCGCACCGGTCAACACCACGACGAGTCACGTCCGCTTGCCGCCTTTGCACCATGTACCCGGATTGGTCCGCCACGATCTCGTGACTCCTCAGTCCGACAATCGTCCGTCCGTGTACCTGAGTCACACGGGCAACACCACGGCAAGTCACTGCCTCTCCTCAGAGGTCTTCATCTCCATCTTCATCTCATCTTATTCTCATCTTCTCTTTTTCCGTTGACAATCACTCATCATCCCCATGGTATTCACCATGACTCCTCAATCTCTCATTCCGATCATCAATTAATACACATATCGATCTCAGTCATATCTGTTCTAAATATAACTTAAATCCGATTAGAGATTATTTAGAAATAGTTAAATTATGAGACTCATAAACAAGTCACGCACTTGTTGATCCATAATGATAATTTTATTTTCAAGGAATAGAACAGTATATCACAAACATAGAATGACTCGTACAACATCTCCATGTTAACTCTAAGGCCATAATGCTAACAATCTCCCACTTGCACTAGAGTCAACCATGCAGGTATCTAATACCCATAGACCTAGTGTGCATCTCATGCTTGGACTACAGGAGGGACTTTGTCAACGGATCAGCAACATTCAGATCTGTTTGCACTTTGCATATTACATCTCCCCTATCTACTATCTCGTGGATTAGATGATATTGCCGAAGTATGTGTTTGGACTTTTGATGTGGCCTAAGCTTCTTGGTTTGTGCGATAGCACCACTATTATCACAATAGAGGTCTATCGGACTAGAAGTGCTAGGGACGACACCAAGCTCAAAAACAAATTTCTTGATCCAAACAACCTCCTTAGTAGCTTTCGAAGCAGCTATGTACTCAGCTTCTATTGTAGAATTAGCTACCGTCTCTTGCTTAGAACTCTTCTAGCTCACCGCTCTACCGTTAAGGTAGAAAACAAATCCAGATTGCGATGTACAATCATCCTTGTTGGTTTGGAAGCTTGCATCGGTGTAACCACTTACAACGTGCTCTTCCTCACATCCATAAACTAAGAAAACATCTTTAGTCCTTCTCAAGTACTTTGAGATGTTTTTTATGGCTATCCAGTGACTATCACCTAGATCAGATTAGTATCTACTCGTTATGCTCAAAGCATACAAGACATCTAGACATGTACATAACATAGCATACATGATGGATCCAATTGCCAAAGCATATGGAACCCCATTCAGCTTATCTTACTCATCAAGTATACTCGGACACTAAGTCTTGCTGAGATTTATGCTATGTGACATTGGCAAAAAACATTTCTTGAAATCCTACATGTTGAACCTCTTCAACACCTTATCAATGTACATATCCTGGCATAATCCAATTAGCCTCCTTGATCTATCTCTATAGATATTGATACCCAGAATATATGCTGCTTTCCTAAGTCCTTCATAGAAAAACTATTTTTCAACGAAGACTTAACTGACTCTAGCATAGGTATATTATTTCCAATCTATAATATACCATCCACGTATAAGATCAGAAACACAAGCGTGCTCCCACTAGTCTTCTTGTAAACACAAGGCTTTTCTTTATTTTTGATGAAACCAAATCCTTTGATCACATCATCAAAACGAATATTCCAACTCCGAAATGCCCAAATCCTTTGATCACATCATAAAAATGAATATTCCAACTCCGAAATGCCCACTTCAATCTATAAATGGATTTCTGTAGTTTGCATACCTTTATAATTGATTGTGGATCGACAAAACCAGCCGACTATGTCATGTACACATCCTCACTCAGGTTTCTATTAAAGAAAGCTGTTTTGACATCCATCTGCCATATTTCATAATTGAAATATGCGAGAATTTCATAAGATTACCAAAACTAAAACTTTAGAAGACTGTGCTGCAGAGTTTTGTGACCCTCGAGCAAAATGTTTCCTTTAACTCGAGGCTCAGGGGCTACACTGTGTGGGTGCACCTATGCGGTGCACCTCACATGAAGAAGAGGAAGGTTAAAGTTTTCTCAAAAGAATCATCGGGTTTCCACGAAGAACAAAGACTCAAGTTGAAAGAAGAGCTCCTCCCAGCTTGATCAGCCAAAGACTTTCAACCAAGCTAAGAAGAGCTCAGGGGCTGCTGTCAGGAATGTCACCGCTAGGTACCCTACATTGGGCTTATCAGTCCGAACCGAGAGCAGGCCAAGCCCAGTATTAGAGTCCGGTATGGCTCATGAAGGCAGTTTGGTCCTAATAAAGAAGGTTAGATTCTTATTTGAAAACTGAATCCTAGATCCGGTATAAAGAGATATGTTCATATCAGAATCCTTGTAATTAGAGAATTAGCATCCGAGTTTGGTATGTGATCTTAGGTATTAGGTAAACCGACTTGGTATAAAGTCCTAGGTTGTTGGGCTCACCCCTTGAGTATATAAAGGGGGCGAGGCACCTAGAGACAACTTATTCATCTTGCTCTCGACGCCTTAGGCCTTCATTGCTTAAGTGTGTTGCTTTGTAAGCTTAGACACCATATAATACACCAAAACACTAGACATAAGGCTATTATCTTTCAAGAGGCCTGAACCAGGATAAATCTTGGCTCTTGCTTTCTAGAGTCAACCATTAGATTCGAAAGTGTTGTGCTTCCCTAAACATCAATTCACCAGCTCAGGTACACCCTTGGGTAGACTGCTTGGTGATTCACCGACACTACCTATATCACATAGCATAAATCTCAGCAAGACTCAGTGCCCGAGTACACCTAATGAGCAGGATAGGATGAATGGAATTCCATATGCTTCGGCAATTAGATCCATCATGTATGCTATGCTATGTACATGCCTAGATGTTTTGTATGCTTTGAGCATAACTAGCAAATATCAATTGAATCTAGGTGAGAGTCACTGGATAGCTGTAAAGTGATGGTAATATGCCCTAGAGACAAGTTCTAGAGGAACCGGAAGTTCTAGAGGAACCAGAACTTCCTGGCCTGCTCTAGAGGCTAATTTTGGATGAATCAGAAGTTTCGGCCTTCGGCGGAAACGTCCAGGCTAAAATAAATTCAATACAGAATGTTATTTTCAGAAGTTTCGGTTGGACCAGAAGTTCCGTGTTTAGAAGTTCTGGTTGGACCGAAACTTTCGGATCAAAATAAATTCGATACAGAATGTTATTTTCGGAAGTTTCGGGCCTCGACCGAAACTTCTAGGCCGAACGTGTACATTAGATCTAGTGGGCTTTAATGTTGATTAAAGGCTCATCAGTGGGCTCTATATAAGGAGAGGAGAGACTAGGGCGCAAAAGGTTGTTGCTGTTGGATCTCCCCTAACCCTAGCCGCCACCTCTCCCCTGGCATCACCTGTTGTGACTGCATCTCCCCTAGCCTCGCGCGTGGTACTAGCATATCGGCGTGAGGTGATCCCATCCCTGTACGTGTGGATACCGTAAAGGTGCCGCTACAATTATGGTGCTGATCATCTCGACGTGAGGATCGCAAGGCTGCATCGTCTTCACCACCAACGATTGGACGAAGCCGGGCGGAGTTGATCGAGGATGCGCTTCCCCAACTCTTTTTCCGCTGCCCTAGCGCGTCTCGCGACTAGAGGTAACGATCCATGATCCCATTACTCGCATGGTTCCTAGATTGAGCGGGGTAGAAAAAGCTTTTGTTTTATGCTAGCGTAGTCTCCCCGTTACCCAACATAAAAAACATATTAAAGTACTTGAGAAGGACTAAAGTTGTGTTCCTAGTCTATGGAGATCAGGAAGAGCTCATTGTAAGTGATTACACCGATGCAAGCTTCCAGACCGACAAGGATGACTACATATCACAATCTAGATTTGTTTTCTGCCTTGATGGTGGAGCGATGAGCTGGAAGAGTTCTAAGCAAGAGACGGTAGCAGACTCTACAATAGAAGCCGAGTACATAGTAGCTTCAGAAGTCTCTAAGGAGGCTGTTTGGATCAAGAAATTTGTATCTAAGTTTGGTGTCATATCTAGTGCTTCTAGTCCAATAGATCTCTATTATGATAATAGTGGTGCTATTGCATAAGCCAAAAATCCTACATCACACCAAAAGTCTAAACATATACTTCGGTGATATCATCTAATCCATGAGATAGTAGATAGGAGAGATGTAAAGTTATGCAAACTGCAAACTGATCTGAATGTTGTAGATCCATTGACAAAGCAGCTCTCGTAGCCTAGGCATGAGGCTCACACTAGGTCTATGGGTATTAGATATGTACATGGTTGACTCTAGTGCAAATGAGAGATTGTTAGCATTATGTCCTATAGCCAACATAGAGATATTGTACGAGTCATTCTATGTTTATAAAATACTGTTCTGTTCCTTAAAAATAAAGTTATCATTATGGATCAACAAGTGCGTAACTTGTTTATGAGTCTCATAATTTAACTATTTCTAAATAATCCCTAATCGGATTTAAGTCATATTTGGAATAGATATGACTGAGATCGGCATGTATATTAATTGATAATCGGCATAAGAGATCGAGTAGAGTCCTGGTTGGGCCCGGAAGGACCCAAACTAGGATGTCTATATATGTGAGGGTGCAGGGCAAAGGGAAGCGATGATATTCTTTTTGCTAATATGCATGTTGATGTGTTTCTCGTGCTAAGCTGTTAGCTACTGAGAGCAAACCCTAGCCGCCACCTCTCGAACCCGACCACCTCACCGACCGCCCGAGTGCTAGTACACAACCGGCCAGCGTTCCACCCCTAGATGTATGGATACCAGTAGAGGCGTTGCTTTACTACTTCGCATCGACTTCGACACCGCTGATCAGATCGGCGTCATCATCGGCTTGACGAACAAGAAGTCAGGCAAAGTTCTCTTGAATAGATCGGGAGTCTCCCAACCACGTTCATCGGCTTCCTGACCACTTCAGCACGCTCGTGTTGGATCAGCTCGCTACTCCAACACTCCTTCTATTGCACTACGTGCTAGAGGTAACGATCTATGGTCCCTCTCTAGCAAGATATCCTGGTGTGTGCGGTAGAAAATTTTTATTTTTGGCTAGCGTAGCCTTCGCGTTCCCCAACATTGTTTAGTAATGATTTTTGGTTTGACAAATGCACCCAACACTGTCATGCGTTTAATGATTGAGGTTTTATGTCCTTTCTTTGGCAAATTTGCGATGCTTTATTTTGATGATATTTTAATTTACAACAAGTCATTATCTGAATATCTTGATCATCTACGTGTTATTTTTGATGTTTTACGTGATGTACGTTTATTTGGTAACCTCAAGAAATATACCTTTTGCACCCAATAAGTATCGTTTTCGGGCTATGTTATGACTTCTACCACGGTCTAAATTTTTAAAAGAAATATAAAAATATAAATATAAATGAAAAGAATGAAAATAGGATTTTAAAATAGGGGAAAAGAAAGTTTTCTTTTAAATAAAAATTTTTGGGAAAATTTTCTAAATGAAATTCTGCTAAGAAATTTTTGTTAAAGCCTTTAAAAAGAGTTAGAATTTTCTAGATTTTTTTCTGAATTAAAAACCTATTTTTCTAAATTTTGGAAGGCTTTTTCCTATACAGAATAAAAGAAAAAACAATATAAAAATTATTTTTCCCCTCGGCCTGGGGCGACCGCAGCTGTCCCAGACTGCCCCACCCGCTTCGCCTACATATGCCAGCCCAGCCAAGCGTGCCCTGCTAGCCCAGCGCTTCCGCATGCCCATCCCCGCGCGTGGCCCACTAATATGCCCAAAGTACCCGCAGCAATATGATGAGAAGCTATTCCCCCCGGAACAAAAGGATCAAAACCTTCTGCACCCCACGCCGGATTTACAGCTTGTACTTTTCCGGTTAGTCCATAAGGATCGGACACCCATATCCCAGGACCATACAAACCGGTTACATGAAATGCGCCAAAGCCAAAGCAAGCCACCCCTGCAAGAAAATATTATCTCCCCACTATATGTTAGACTAGCTTTATAACCCATAGGATCTTAAATTATTAATAGATTGAAGAAAATATTAAGATTTGCAAGGTAAAAATAACATTTGTAGATTTATAATAAAAAATACTTATATATATTCTTAATATTTTTAATAAATATATAACTAAAATTTTGTTCCGAAAACATGTGTATTAAAGATCATGTTGATGTCCAAAACATTGTCCTTTTGATAGAAGGACGAGTTCTGCATGATTTCAAGACTTTTAGGGACAAGACTTACCGGCTTTGAGGTTGGGTGGCAGAAATTAAAGCAAGCGAAGAATCAAATGACAAAAATAGGCTTTTCATTTCCCAGTTAGAAAAATAGATATTTTCTTATTTCAAGAGTTGGTACAGTGAGTAACACAGTGAGAGGCAAATAGCTGGGGTAACGACTAGGGGTGAAAGTGATTCAGATAGTTTTTGACTGTATCCGGAAAAACGGATTTGGATCTGGATTTTTTTAATTCGGATACGGATTTTTTAGATACGGATTTTTTTCCCGGATATGGAAACGGATATAACATCGATGGTATCCGATGGATACGGATTCAGATTTGGATAATCCAAATAAATCCTATTCGGATTATCCGGATTTAAATCCTAGAAACATAATTAATTAAATAAAAATAGCTAACTGACTTAGAAAAATGCTAAATTTTTTATGGGATAAGATATGCTATATTTTGATTGTAGAAAAAGTTTTAAATTCAAACGAGGATTTAACTGACAATTTATTTTTAAACCCAACACATTCCTTCTTTAAATCCTAATTCGTCCTTGGAGAATCTCCGATTTTCTAACATCATACGTGATAACTTTCTCAAAATATTTTTTAATTTTTATCATGGTATCTATGTATCATATCATAACACCATGACAGATCTCGTGTTTTTTAGACTTCATTTGATTTTTTAGAATTAAAAAATTATTAAGCTCTACGTTGCCAATCGAATGTCGCAATCTAGATTTTTCAAAATTTCTTTTAATTTAGTGGATAAGAACTAAAAATGGACTCAAAAACATGAATATAATTTTTCTATAAATTTTGGTTCATTATTTCAAACACTTACAGTTCAAATTTCACCTATTTCAATTTAAATCCTAGAAACATACTTAATGAATTAAAAATAGCAAACAGACCTAAAAATGCAAAAAATTTACATGAAATAAGATATGTTGTATTTTGAGTATAGAAAATTTTTAAGCTCAAACCAAATTGCAAATATCACATAGGATCGAAAAAATACACTCGGCGAACAACCATCTTTGCCGAGTGCAAAAAAAATACACTCGACAAAGAGCTGGGCACTCGGCAAAGAGTTGTTTTCCCGTAGTAAATGTTATATTTTCTTTAAGATTTTAAAAAGAAATGGGATCTTTTAAAAGATTTTGGAATTCAAAAAAATTCTAAATTTAGAGAATGTTTATTATCTACTGGACAGTTTTTTTCGATAAATATCAGTAACTATATTCGTATCCGCTCCGTATCTACTCCATATTTGTATCCAATAATATCCATTTTCGTGTCCGTATCCGAAGTATCCGAATTCGAATCCGAAAAAATATAAAAAAGATATGATATCACTAATATCCGTCCATATCCGATTCATTTTCATCTCTAGTCACGACTGCACTCTGTTATATATATTTATGGTATAAATATGCCGTTTTCACGTGAAACCGTGTATATATATTCTATATAATAATAAAAGCACTAATTAATTATTTTTTGTCTAAATTTTCTCAGCCGTCTGATTCACTCAATCTAACGGTTTATACTTGACTCATGTCCTATCCGATCGTGCAATCCTGCCCATCTGCCTTCTCTCCCCTTCTCGCCAGTCGCCCCCTAGCCCCGATGATTCCACTGCTGAGTCTAAGCCGGGGCGCCCCGTTGAGACAGTGACGCTACTGCGCTAGGGACGGTAGCGAATTAGGGGCGACGAAGGCGGTGGTGCAGCCAGAGAGCGAGAGGAGAGTTGGCCAGGGAAAAGAGAAGTAAAAGGAAGAAGAAGAAAGTGAAAGAAAAAGAAGAAAAAGGAAGAAAATAAACAAAGAGAAAAATAAAACAAAAAGGAAAGAAGGGAAAGAAAAGAAAAGGGAGGGAAAGTTTGGGCTTTTCTATAAAAATCCTATGATTTTGAATTTTGAATGTTTTGGGGAATTTTAAAGATTTTAGAAATTAAAGAATAATAGGAAATATTAGATAATTTTAGAAAGGAACGATTAAATATCGATAAAAATACGGCTCTTTGTGGCCGCGTAATTTATTTTCAACATGTTACGTCATATGTTCTCTTCTTTATAAGTTTTCTAGCTCTACTATTGAGTACAATAGTATTTTCAACTATCACCGCAAAAAAATAAACATGAACCGACTTACTTTCGAATGAAAATACCTATAAGTATCTAGCGACCCGTCTCATTGGAAATTCAACTGGTTGTACTGATCTCCAATAATCTAGCCACACAAAACTTGAACTCTACCGTATAATCCAATAGACCAAGCACCACGCAATCTTTGAGGTCTCTGACTGTCTGATATGTTAACCAACCAGCAGCCAAATTAAACACTAGATGCATGGATGGATTTTTTTTCTGTTGAGAGGGCAGAGAGTTGCTTGCCTCAGAGCTCACGGATAAGCAGTACGGAACAAACGACCGATGGAGCTTAACACCATCCCTAGTACAAGCCTACAACAGCTAGCCTAGCCAGTTTCACGAGCATCCATCGAAGCATTGACCCATCATCAGTCGAGCTTGCAAAACAGACTGGGGACCGATTAGCTGACATGGCCAATTACCGCTATAGTCGGTTTGGTTACTGTCGAAACCAGATGAGTGACCATTTTTCATAATAACAATTTTATATTGTATTCTAATAGTAATAGAATGAATCACAATTCTTCGTTTCCTTACATTAAAAATAATTTTTAATGTTATGTGTAGTAGAATTTAAAAATATAAAATCATTAAAAAAATAAGCGAACGGGAGATGACAACCAACTAGCGAAAGACGTATATACGCAAAATATGATTAATTAAAGTATTAATTTATCTTTTGACATTGACGGATAAATTAATTCTACTAATAGTATAGTAGTAGAATATTCAGTAACAATGTTCTTTCACAAACGGTTTCACTGAGAGATAGCGGATTATCATGCTCCATAGCGAATCCATACCCATTCCATTCGGAAAGCAGATGCAGCATATGCTGATTATGCTGCAGCCGATGGAGGAGGAGGCGAAGGAGATCAACATTCTTGCTGTTTCCAGGCACGCGCCCGGCGCCCATGCCTGTCCTTCCGAATTCAGGAACACCTCTTGGCTTCGGCAAATGGGCATGGCCACCGGGTAAATCGCCTTTGTCCACGTTGCCAAGATGAGAAGCCTCTGCTTGTTCCAAGATACGCCGACTTAATTCTGTCGCCAACTCGTGCTGCTTGCCCAGATTTACCAAGGAGGCGTGGCACTTAGCCCAGCATGGCACCAATCGCACTAGGTGCTTGCAATCTCTTGCCTAAAGTTGAGTACACGGGTTGCAGTGCCGTCGATCCTTCTAACTGCTACAATAATGAACTGAAATAGTAATGTAAATAATAAATCCATTTCAAAAACCCCACGAGCTCCAGTTGCCAGTTGCCTGTCTAGCCGGACAGCCGGTAATCACATAAAATCGGCCAATATTTAAATTTCAAAAAAGTTGGAACCGAATGATTATCGAGCGGACTGACTCAGTTACCGCTCGGTCGCTCGGTTTATAACGGACGATTATCCACGCCGATTTGCATCCGGTTTAATGTCGGTTGGTTTAAAAAATACAGAAAAAATATCATAGGAAAGTGTAGAAAATTCAGAAAAAATATGGAAAATTTTAGAAAATAAAAAAATGTAAATATAATTTATGATACAATAATAATAATAATAATTTGGTACGAAGATTTTATATCCATTTTTGGAAAAAAAAATGTTGATTGTGAATACAGGTTGCACTAGCCCGTTTTTTATTTTTATGTTTTCACCAAACTTGTTCTAATTATAACTTTATAGAATTTCAATATTTTTAAAAATAAATTGCACCAAAAATCATTTTAGTTCACCTATTATTTATTAGTAATTTGATAGAATTTTTAAATAATTCAAATTTAAAAAATAATTTGAATTTGTACCAGCCAACCAGATAAAAAATCGTGTTAACAGATGTAATTAACACGGTTTTATGAACTTTCCACGTGGCGGCGGCAGACCAGGCGGGTTGACACCTGGAGACGCCTGCGGCGGGGACAGTAGCCAGCCGAGACCCGAGAGAAGCAAGCTAGGCTAGCCAACCCGCCGCGCGGGGCCCACCTCTCATCAGATCGGCGTAGGGCCCACCGGGGATTCAAGTAAGCGGGCCCTACGGCCGTACGGTACCCTTCTCCGCGTCGAGATGGTCTTCTCCTCGCCGCTAGCTGAGCGCGGGCGAGCGCCTGTCTCCCCTTGCTGCTCTGCGCCGTCGACATCTTCTGCGTTGTGGACATTTTGCAAAAACCAATGGCGGATGATGAGAACTCATGCCTTAGCACACAAGGAGTTGCTCTCTCAATGTGGTTGTTCTGGTTTCCGATCTGATCGCTGATCGGTTCTTCCGCGCTACTAAACGCGCATACAGAGATGGGATATAAATAACATACGTTGATACGTATGGAACATGGAATATATGTTGCTGCGGGCCTGTTACTCCAGCTTTAGGAGGGCGAAGACTTGGGCGGACCGTTGAAGCCCATGTCAAATAGTTTGGACCGAATCCAAAAGGTTTTAGTCTTGGGCCTTGCGGTTGTGAAACTGTTCATAAAGTTTGTGGGGTTCTGCTGACGATGGAGACATCTGCTTGAGCTGCTTTATGGAAATTATAAGTCCATATCTGTGGGTGGGTGGGGAAGCCATGGTCCATGGGACACCCGCTTGGCCTCCTACAACTAGTGTTAACAAGACTGTTCGGTAATCACGGTTACCGATATATCGCTCACATTCAGCACCGATATACCTGATTTTATTTAAAATTCAAATTTGAAATTAAAAAAAAATAATAAAAAAAAAAGAAAAATTCCTAAAAATAGTAAGTAAATTAATATGATTTATGGTGAAATTAGTTTCCAAAAATATTGAACTTTCACAAAGTTATGAACCAAACAAGATGAACAAAAATGCAAAATACAAAAATAATTCATTTTTCAATCTTCTTCACTCGTTATTGTTTGATTCTTTGCGTGTAGGTCTCTTGGATTAATGTCATATGTTTGATCAAATAAAGTATCATTCTTGATGAGTGTTGCCTATTAATTATTTGTTCCAAGCCTATTGATCCATAAGCACTCACACTGTTAAGTCACAAGACTTATCCTGTTGATTCAAGTACACGTAAGATCTGTAGCTGTTGATATGTTAATTCACATGCATGCAAAGTTTAACGATTCACATGCATATAAGGTACTAGGCTAATGAAACAAGAATATCCAGCAATAGTGTGATAACCTTGTGTTGCACACACTATTAATCCAATGTTAAAGAGGATAACAATTACTCCCCGAGGTCGACAACAAACGTTCGATGCTCCCTAGGATAGTTATAGCTCTAGTTCTGACTCTACAGCATATGGCAATATCACTTATAGGTATCCTTATCCGTATTCTTATTCGTATCATTATCCTATTCTAGAAGCTACTCCTACTAGATATGTATACGAGTGGTAAGATCCTTAATTTTATTCTATGTTATATGAAGAATGGCAAATCACTATAGCTTGAACATGACAAAGCTGAAAGAAGTACAAAGCAAACATTATTGCTTCACGTGGCTTACAACTAATATCTACAGATGAATACAATGCCACTTATAACCAATAGAGCTAACAATGATAAGTTAGAAATACTTGAATTATCAATTAACCATGTTATTTTGTAATTTATATTTTATTGTAAACTTATAAAATTTGTGGTATTATAAGTTTTCTATTTATCTTGAAAAATAATTTTTGGCAATCTTATAATTTTTATTTTTCACTGAAAAATTATCTGACCGGTACTGCGGTAACTGAGCTCGATACCACGGTAACCGAAACGCATACCACAGTAACCGAATTTGAAACGTTTCATGAACTGATCTGAATTCAAATTTTGAAATGTAAAATTTGATCAAATTTTTTCGGTAACCGCTATCTCGGACGTAAGCGGTATCTAGTCCCAAAATTGTTTTGTTAACCCTGCCTACAACTTATCTTGTTTCTGATTCTACATTGGCTTTAGCGAGAGAGATAGAGAGAGGGGCTATCAGTTATCTCCACTACTCCTCTTCCTTGATATGCGCTCGTTGATTCGCTTCCAAACCGGTGGGTTGACATGCAAAGGCAGGATTACACATTGCCAAACTCGCTGCCCGGCCCGATCGGACCCATTTAAACTCGATCTTGCATAGCACCATAAAAAGGTTACCAACGGCCCAAGCACGGCACAATGAAATCTAGTCATTATAGATCCAATCATCCTAGACGGTTTTGTTTAATACAGTTAATCAAATAGAATCGTTCTTTAAAGCTATATCGAATCATCATGAATAGCTTTAGTTCAAGTAACCAAACATCATCTAAATAGACTACAATAGAAGAAAGCATATGATCAGGTTATATCGGTACATGTCCAATAACGTCCGTCGTGCTAGCCAGGCCATCTATGTAGGCAAGACCGTACTTGGGCGAGAAAAAGAAAAGATGGCGCCTTGTATGGATTTACGGGACTCCCTAAAATAATTGGCGACGTGGGAGTGTTTCATCCGTTAGTGTTTAACAGTACAATGCAACAAAGAGTGTTTGTAGATTGTTCCTTTGTGGATACGTGGAGATGTTCTCAGCGCCTCTGACACACCTTGCTAGGATTTGATATCAGCTGCAGTCAAGTTTCAATTGTACCCCAGCTTACAACTGCATATAATATTAGTCACAATTTTGAGATTTACCGTTATCGTACCGTCACACGTAATAAAAAAATAGTTGACACGATGTTAATGATAAGGATGCAAAAAAGGACTCAGTGGATGTATGGTACAGTAAAATAGTTTAAATTTTTATTTTTACTTTAAAATAATAAATAAATACTTTCAATTCATTCACAACTTCATATCCATTTTCTTATAGTTAGGTTTGAACAACTCTAAAAAAATTCTAGGTCTAAAACTTTACTAAATAGAGCTTTATTCCATAAAAACAAACTAGGATGGCCATTCAATCGAATCAAATCAGACTGATCATGTACTCTACTCATGATTTACAACTATGCGAGCAAAATATGCAACAAGCAGCCACACAAGAAGCTTGCATGACTCAACGCTCCAACGAGACACCATCAATCCATTAACTGGTATCGTACTAAACAGTGTTCACGTAGCCCTTAGGCGCTAGTTGGGCGGTGACCTGACACCTAACACCTAGAGGCGCCTAGGCGACGTCTAGGTCTGCCTGTTTCTCTTCTTTTTCTTGGGTTCCCAGGCGTCCTTCTAGAGTCCCAGACGTCCTAAGTGTTCTTTTTGCTGGGTTCCTAGACGTTCTCCTGGAGTCCTAGGCGTCTAGGCCCCTCACAGACTCCCTTTTCTTCTCCTCCCAAGTCCCAGGCGATAGGCGTTCTCCTCAAGAGTCTAGGTGGCTAAGCGTTCTCCTCCCCTCTCTTGCCCTCTGGCCGCGCTTGCCCCTCCCCTTCTTTTCTACTCTGTCTCGGCTCAGCGCGGCCACCGGCGGCAACGATGGCCTGATCCAAGCCATGCGTGCCTCCCGCTGTCGGATCTGGCCGTGCGCGCGCCTCCCGTCGCTGGATCTGGCCACGCGCGTGCCTCCCGTCGTCGGATCTGGCCACCCGCCGCCAGCCCCTGCACCGTCTGGTCGCCAATAGCCTCGGAGTTGCCACGCCATGCCACCCAGGTGCCGCGGTCAATCGCCTAGCGCCGCGGTTAACTGCTTAGGTGCCTGGGCCGCCTGGATGCAAATCACGGCAGTTGGGTGGCGCCCAGTGTCTAATGGTCACCTAGGCAGCGACTAGCACCGCCTTTTAGAACACTTGTACTAAATTTATTGTTAAATATAATAAGCTAGTACTTGTAAAAGGTAATTTTTTTTACTTCTAAGTATTCACACTACTATATTTAATTACTTATTACTCCTCCAATCACTTCTGAATTCGCACCCACCCACTCTAAGAATAATAATACAATCTTCTTAATCATCTCTTTAATACATATATATATATATATATATAACTTGTTATATTTTATGATTAATGGTGTACAAGTTTCATTAATATTTTTTTGTTTTATTTTTTACTCTCCTCATTTTTTCTATGAGACGAGAGCGAAAAAGACTATTCAGTGTATTTACTGCCACAATGAATTTGTGTTTTATGATATGGCTTGTCCACATAGTGGTTTCACTAGGTTTGGTAACTATGTTAAACCAAATGGAAAACATGGAGGATTTTTTAGAACATAATTAAAACAACAATGACTAAAGTGACCTCGGACCAAAATTAGCTATTCATCATTCTTTTCTTTAGCATAATTTTGTTCTTTTTTTCCTAGCAGAATTCGTTTTTTGTTGTTTTTTTCAGCGGAATGAGTTGGCAATTTTTTTATTCAGTAGAATTTTATTCTAATACGTCCAAGGGACAATAGCTTTTGAGAAGATTGTAACACAGGAATCCCTCAATCAAGATGGTCCTACGTGGCTACGTCTGCCTTTTCAACTTTAACCACCTCACCTGGCCGTCTGGCTCGGATCTACCTCAACAAGCCGCAAGCAAGGTAGCAAAAGCCCAAAGAATTTTGTTTTGTTTCGGAGGACTTGAAATTCTGAAAAGCAATGGCAAAGTAACCTATGTTTTCCACCTCCCGAATTGTACTTCAATTTTTATATTGTGTAAAATATTTTCACAATCTAAAACAGAAATCTAAATTATAGAGTGCTACAACCGTTAAATTAAGAAATTTTATTTGTTTAATACCTCTTACATATTTCTTGTCTATCATATTATAATATTATTTTCTTTTACTCTAACTAATTTATTAACTTTTATGGTAGGAGTAAATCCTAAAAGCCTGCAAAGAACACACATCCCAAGCAAAAAGTAGACGTTGCTTTTTTTTTTCCGCTTTTCAGTCTTCATGGGCTCCAGATTTCGAAGTTCGAACTGGTCGCGCACCGCACAAAAAGGAAAGCGGCTGAAAAGGTGCCCGTTCCAAACCGCGCCGAGCATTTTCGAGTCGAGCGCGTGGGGAAGGAAAGGAAGGAGCAGAGGAAATCAAAAGGGGAAATGGTGGAGATCGGCGCGAGATTCATGGTACCTGAGATCTCCCCGGAAGCCCAGTTCATCTCCCAACTTTCCATCTATCTATCTCTCCCCGCGCGATCGCTTTTTTGGTTTCTTGGTTCGTCACCGGTGTTGCTGACTGTGTGGAGGTGTCGGCGCGTGCAGGACAAGGTTGAGGCTGCGGCGGCGGATGAGGAAGACGGTACCGTCGGCGGGGAAGAGGGGGATCTGTGGCCGGTGGAGCCCCTGCCGGAGCCCCCAGACGACGCCGGCCCCGTCGGGTGGCCCATGCCGGGATTCTGCCCTATCACGGTGAACGCTCGCCTCGCTGGATTCAGACCGCATCCGCGTTAGTGCAGTCGGAGCTTAACAATTGGTGCTCGTTTTGATTTTTTATCAGATCGGGGCGGTGAAGGAGTCCTTCTTGGAG
>KE372106.1:130858-140939 GCA_000418225.1 Zizania latifolia | reverse complement strand
CGCCTCGCCTGGCAGCCCCGCGCGCCCAGAGCAGCTCTGCCGGCCTTGCACACGGGAAAGAAAGGGAATGAGGGGTGAGGAAGAAAGAGGAAAGGGGGAAAAGAAAGAAAAAGGGAAGAGAAAGAAAAAAGAAAAGAGAAAAAAAGAAAAGAGAAAAGAGAAAAAAAAAAGAAAAAAAAAAGAAAAATATTTTCTGCTTGGAAAATGAAGATTTTTAAGTTTTTTTAAGGTTAAAAGTATGTCATTTTTATTTTCCTTAATTTGACTGGTTCAATTTAAATCCTAAAAAAACATAGTTAATTAACTAAAAATAGCTAATCGACTTAGAAAAATACTAATTTTTTTATGGGATAAGATACGCTGTATTTTGATTGTAGAAAAAATTTCAAGTTCAAACGAGAATTTAACCGATGATTTGCTTTTAAACCCATCCCATTCCTTTTTTAAATCTTGATTCGTTCTCGGAGAATCTCTGGCTTTCTTAACATCGTACGTGACAACTTTCTTAAAATATTTTTAAATTTTTATCATAGCATCTACATATCATATCATAATACTATGACAGGTCTCGTATTTTTTAGACTTTATTTGATTTTTTTAGAATTAAAAAAACATTAAGTCCCATGTTGCCAATCAAGTGTCGCAACCTAGATTTTTCAAATTTTATTACATTTAGTGGGTACGGCCTAAAAATAGACTTAAAAATATGAATATGATTTTTCTATAAATTTTGGTTCATTATTTCATATACTTGCAGTTCAAATTTGACCTATTTCAATATAAATTATAGAAAAACACTTAATTAACTAAAAATAGCTAACTGGCTTAGAAAAATGCCAAATTTTTTCATGAGATAAGATACGCTGTATGTTTATTGTAGAAAAAGTTTCAAGTTTAAACAAGAATTTAACCGATGATTTGCTTTTAAACTAAACCTATTCCTTCTTTAAATCCTAATTCGTTCTCAGAGAATCTTCGGTTTTCTTAATATCCTACGTGATAACTTTCTTAAAATACTTTCAATTTTTTTTCATAATATTACATATCATATTATAACACTATTACAGAGCTCGTATTTTTCAGACTTTATTTGATTTTTTTAGAATTAAAAAATCATTAAGCTCCACATTGCCAATCGAGTGTCGCAATCTAGATTTTTCAAAATTTCTTTCCATTTAGTGGATAAGGCCTACAAATGAGCTCAAAAATATGAATATAATTTTTCTACAAATTTTGGTTCATTATTTCATGTACTTATAGTTCAAATTTGACCTATTTCAATATAAATCCTAGAAACACACTTAATTAACCAAAAATAGCTAACTGACTTAGAAAAATACCAAATTTTTTATGGGATAATATACGCTGTATTTTTATTGTAGAAAAAGTTTCAAGTTTAAAGAAGGATTTAACCGATGATTTTCTTTCAAACCCAATATATTCCTTCTTTAAATCCTAGTTCGTTCTCGGAGAATCTCCGGCTTTCTTAACATCCTACGTTATAACTTTCTTGAATTTTTTTTAAATTTTTTCATAGCATCTACATATTATATCGTAACACTATGACAGATCTCGTATTTTTTAGACTTTATTTGATTTTTTTAGAATTAAAAAACCATTAAGCTCCACGTTGCCAATCAAGTATCGCAACCTAGATTTTTCAAAAATTTCTTTCTATTTAGTGGGTACGGCCTAAAAATAGACTCAAAAATATGAATGTGATTTTTTTACAAATTTTGTTAATTATTTCATATACTTGCAGTTCAAATTTGACCTATTTCAATATAAATCCTAGAAACACACTTAATGAATTAAAAATAGTAAACTGATCCAGAAAAATACCAAATTTTATATGAGATAAGCTATGCTATATTTTGATCGTAGAAAATTTTTTAAACTCAAACCAAATTGTAAATATTACATAGGCTCTTTTGAATTTGCCAAGTTATTCATAACCATTAATTTACTTTAAAATTTACTTTAAGATAATCCTTTCAACTATTACTTGTCACTTGTGTGTTGTGATTGTGAATCAAGAATTATATTACTGATAATATCCGATAAATATTCGTTACCGTATTCGTATCTGCTCCGTATTCGTATCCGATGATATCTGGTTCCGTATCCATATCCGGAATATCCGAATCCCAATCCAAATCCAAAAAAAAATATGAAAAATGATATAATATCACTGATATCCGTCCGTATCCGATCTGTTTTCATCCCTACTTGCGAGTGATGCATGCAAGCGGCCTTTTTCAGTTTTGGGGGAACCGGCCGAGCCCTCGTGGGTCCGTGCAGTTGCTTGCTAGCTCGATCATGCTCTCCAAACTCGGGACTACCTAGCGAAATCAACTGTCCCGTATTTGAAAATAAATTGGCCGTCCCTGATCTTATTCTCTCTCTCAAAATTATCTGGAAGAGATAGGAAGGGTGCATATGATTATCTTTTCAAGTAAGTACAAACATTAAAAAGAATAAAATAGAAGAAATAACAAATAATTAAGATTGCCAAAGTTTTAGATGACATTAAATCGAAACTAAAGTTTTATGTGACAAATAATCGAAGCCCAAATTTTTAAGTGACAAATGATTAATTTTTCTATCCCAACGAGATTATGAGATTACCTAGCAAAATCAGCATGTGTGCTTACATCAATGTTACTCACTCCATTTACTCGGTTAGTCGTTTGATTTTTAAGTAAAATTTATTTAATTTCGACTAAGTTTAAAGAAAAATGTATTGCCATTTATAATGTCAAATAGATAGACATTTTTATGGTAGATTTAATAAAACTAACTTAATGTTGAGTTGTTGATATATTTTTCTATAAAATTGGTCAAAGCTAGAAACTTTTAAAAAAATATCAGAAGACTTCTAATATATATTGGATACGGATGGCAATCGTACCCAATTATCCATTTACTCGTGGGTAAAAATCCTATTAGGGTCTAGTTTGTTCTTAATTTCATACCCGATGGATAAACGGGTACGGGTATGGATATTGACTACCCATACTCGCTTCACCCGTTTACCCGATTATCCTAAGTATAAAAGCCACTCCCAAACCCTAACCGCTCCTCTTTCCTCTCTCCCTTACCACCCTTAGCCGCCAGCAGCCATCTTTGCTCCCTTCACACAGACCACACTCCACTTCCATCTTCACAGCGGGTGTTCGCCGACATCCTGAGCGCCGCCCAGCGTCGGCTCCCTGCGTGCCGCTCCGAGTAGGCCCGCCGCACGTTGCCTCGAGCAGACCCACCGCGCCTCGGCGACCCGCGCCGATCCGTCGCGCCCCGCCTCGCCCAGATCCGTTGCGCACCACCCCACGCAGATCCATCCCGCGCCGCCCCGAGCAGACCCACTGCGCGCCGGTGACCTGCGCAGATCCGAAGCGCGCTGCCCCGCGCAGACCCGCCGCGTGCTGCTACGCGCCCCCGATTCTTTCTCTCCGCCTGGCCGTGCTGCCATGCCTGCTCAGTCCTCTTCTTCGCTCAAGGGTAAACGGGTATACCCGTGGGTATATGACGCCCGCGGGTAACAGGTATGGGTACGGATTTTTACCCGTTGGGTAAACGGATACGGGTATGGGTATGCACTACCCGTACCCGCCATACCCGATTGCCATCCCTGTTGGAGTATTATTTTTCTTGACAACCAATATTCTTGGTGTAGTTATGGATATATGATTCACCTATCGGATCAGAATCAATGCCGCACTAATTAATCTCAAAGCAGACCCAATCAATTGGCCGGATCGATTAACTAATTAATCTGGCAAGGAGAGCACAAATTTATTTTACGGTCACCGCTTGCTTCTGCTTATTTTTTAAAAAAGAGTCACCTATCATCTTTGTAATTTAATTTTTAATAGCAGTAGAAACAAGCACACTACTAGAGAAGTAGCCTTTCATCTACCCCTTTTAGTAACCATTCTAATTCGAGCCAGTACCGAAAGTCATTTGCAATAGTCAGAAAAGAGAGGACGTTGTGGGTAGCCGCAACCGGTACTAATAAAGAGTTTTAGTTTCGGGTCGAGAGATCGCCTGATACTAAACTTATCAGTACCAGTCGAGGTACCCAACCGGTACTAATAACTTTAGCGTCGGGTGGTATCCTGAATCGGTACTAAACCTTTCTCCTAATGTATCCAATATCCCAAAAATCTGTTGTTCCTCATTTCTGCCTCTGTTCTTCAGTTCTTCTTCCGCCCGTGCGACCAGTTCAGGGTTTAGGGTTTAGCCCAGCAAACCACTCATCGGTGATGCAGATCGGGCTACGACATGGTAAGCCTCCCAAGTGGTGCCACCGGACATCGTGCTTCTAGCAGTAGGCCCGCCGCCTCATGGTATGTTGTTTTCCTTATTTTTGGCTATTTTAGGGTTAATTGAACACTGTATTATGAGATGTTATTATTTGGTCGATCTGTACTACAAATGCTATGTATAGAAGTAGTAATCTTCATTAATAATCTTAGTACTGCAATGCACATGTGATTTCCATTTTTGCGCTGATCGACTAGTACGCACTCTCTCAAATATGTAATGCAAATGCTGCATCTTTAGTATCGGTTATGCAATGCATCTTAGTTTAATTTACAAATACAAGTGATATAATGCAGATGCATATGCAACATGGATTAGTTCGTTAACTTTTATATAATATCAAGTAAAATTAGTTTGACAATTGCCTATTTTAGGTGCCAGTTTATGATTTGATGTGTTGCCTACTCAAAGTTAGTCATTTTCTTAGGCGTCACATGGTACATATATTGTATTTTTATTTATGTGGTAACAAAATCATAATAAACTGACACGATGTCATCTCACTGTTCTAGTTTCTACCAAAAACCTTCGTCAATCACCATAACATTCACGATGATGATACTCTTGAGATATCAATAAGAGATGGCTGCACCAATATGGTTGAGATTAAAAACTATGAAGGCAGGTTATGTCTGAGTAAAGGGTGGTCTGCATTTGCTGACCGAGTCTTCCTAATAGAAGGGGACTTTGTGGTACTAACAATGGGAGCCCCACTATCCCCCATGGCTACCATTTTTAATAATTATAGCGAAGAGAAAGCCTCACAAGACATAAAAGTAGACACAAACGATAGCAGTATATATAACAAGCTCACATTACTTATTATACATACATACCTATTTTGTCAATGTATTGGCCTAATTCTTCATAATGGCAGATGACGCTATTGGATCTGCACTAGCTAAGAAGAAGGGGAAACAAAGATTCAAAGAAGGCAACACCGACCAACTGAAGACCATCTATTTTTTGCAATCCAACAGATCTAACGGTCGGTACTCAATTATATATCTGCATAATCAATACCTCGGTCATCAAGAAAAATAGGATGGTAAGCACTTTCCACATATCACTATTGCAAACATCTATACCTATATGCACTTAACTCGGCTAACTAGCTACCAGAATATTTTATTATAACAATACTTTTCAAGGCAGTATTATGAGAAATACGTCACACCTCATCTACACCAATAGACCACGGAGATCCAAGTGATAGCAACAGGAAACACACCGGTCCTAATTGCAGCTACACAAATCAACAGATGGATGCTGTTATCTAATGGCTGGTTTTGGCCATTTTCTGCAAGCTAATGACATAGTTGTCGGTATAATTTGCGCTTTTCATTTCTACATTATCCATGGTGCACTAGAGGTAACTATGTATGTACTTTAGCTTCCTAGATTGGAAGAACATATGTGATTGGCTTATCAGTATCTAGGACAGTCACATTCAGGTCTAAATTGTTGTTATAAATGTGATTGGCTTATCAAGTGAAATGAAATAAAATTTAAATTAGTTGTGGAGAATTTCAATTGAAGTAAATTCAAATTAGCTATGGAGAATTTCAATTAAAATAAAATCCAAATTAGTTGTGGAGAATTTCAGGTGAAATGAATTTAGATTAGTTGTGAAGAATGTCAGGTAAAATTAAATACAAATTAGTGTCGGGTTATATGCAAATCTGTGCTTTTTTTAGAATCATGTATCTTTAGTATCGATTTTATTTATAGCCCGGTAATAAAGGTATCTTCAATATTGGCTTGTAAATAAAACCGGTACTAAAGATACATGATTATGATAAAAAAGAATATATTAGTTGTGGACAATTTTAATTAAAATAAAATCCAAATTCTATGGAGAATTTTAAGTGAAATGAAATTCAAATTAGTCGTGGAGAATTTCAAGTGAAATGAAATCCAAATTAGCTATGGAGAATTTCAAGTGAAATGAAATCAAAATTAATTGTGAAAAATTTCAAATGAAATGAAATCCAACTTAATTGTGGAGAATTTTAATAAAAATAAAATTTAAATTAGTTGTGAAGAATTTCAAGTGAAATGAAATCCAAATTAGTTGCAGAGAATTTCAAGTGAAATGTAATCCAATTTAGTTATGAAGAATTTCAAGTAAAATGAAATCCAAATTAGTTGTGGAGAATTTCGAGTGAAATGAAATCCAAATTAGTTATGGTGAATTTCAAGTGAAATAAAATTCAACTTAGTTGTGGAGAATTTTAATTTAAAAGAAATCTAAATTACTTGGGAAGAATTTTAATTGAAATAAATTCAAATTAGTTGTGTAGAATTTCAAGTGAAATGAAATCCAAATTAGTTGCGGAGAATTTCAAGTGAAATAAAATCTAAATTAGTTGTGGAGAATTTCAATTGAAATGATATCCAAATTTGTTGGGGAGTATTTCAATTGACAAAAAATCTAAATTAATTGTGGAGAATTTCAAGTGAATAAAATCAAAATTAGTTTTTATAATTTCAAGTGAAATGAAATTCAGATTAGTTATGAAGAATTTTGAATTTCAGACGAAATGAAATCCAAATTAGTTGTGGAGAATTTCATTTGAAATGTAATCCAACTTAATTGTGAAAATTTTTAATTGAAATGAATTTAAATTAGTTGTGGAGAATTTCAATTGAAATAAAATCCAAATTAGTTGGGAGAATTTCAATTAAAATAAATTCAAATTAGTTGTGGAGAATTTTTAGTGAAATAAAATTCAACTTCGTTGTGGAGAATTTTAATTAAAATTAAATTCAACTTTGTTGTAGAGAATTTCAATTGAAATAAAATGCAACTTAGCTATGGAGAATTTTAATTGAAATGAAATTTTACTTAGTTGTGGAGAATTTCAATTGAAATGAAATGCAACTTAGCCATGAAGAATTTCAATTGAAATAAAATTCAACTTTGTTGTGGAGAATTTCAATTGAAATGAATTCAAATTAGTTGTGGAGAATTTCAATTGAAATGAATTCAAATTAGTTGTGGAGAATTTCAATTGAAATGAATTTTTAATTAGTTATGGAGAATTTCAAGTGAAATGAAATTCAAATTAGTTGTGGTGAATTTCAGGTGAAATGAAATCCAAATTAGATGTAGAGAATTTCAATTCAAATGAAATCCAACTTAGTTGTGAAGTATTTGAATTGAAATGAATTCAAATTAGTTGTGGATAATTTCAATTGAAATGAAATCCAAATTAGTTGTCGAGAATTTCAAGTGAAATGAAATCCAAATTGTTTGTGGAGAATTTCAGGTGAAATGAAATTCCAATTCGTTGTGATGAATGTCAAGTAAAATTAAATATAATTTTGTGTCGGGTTATATGCAAATCTTTGCTTTTTTATAATCATATATCTTTAATACCGGTACTAAAGGTATTTTTAGTGTTGGGTTATAAATCATTTCTTCATTGATACACGCAAACGTGCTGAGCTGCTGACGGATGATGGATCTGCTTCGTTCAGTCCCGAGACGATGGTTCATTTCTCGTGACAAACGTACCGCTTCGTTTCTCCCACGTCGCTTGATCACACTAATCGTTACGTTAAAATCCCCGACCGCTTTGCTTGAACTATTGTGGAGGTGGTATTTATATCTTTAGTAAAAGATAACTATATATCTATGAACTGCCCATAAGAAATAAAATAATACTTATCCCTTCTCTTTTTTCCTTCTCTCCATCTTATCTCTTATCTTATTTTACTAGAAATATTGTTAAGGTAGGAAATAATTGTGAGTCCTAACCATATGATTAGGTTTTGCCAAATACATTGTAGTTGCTCTAACTATATAAGTGAAGTAAGACAAAAAAAAAATATGTCTACAATTTTTTTGAATCTTTTTGGTATTATTTGTTTGCTAGGATGAAAGTGGTATACACCGGATATGTTGTTGCCTTTTAGTTATCAAGCTAGCTAGGCTGTTTATTCATTTGATTTAAGTATGTAACACGATAGAGAATACAAGGGATTGCTACTAAAATCCCATATTTTCTTACCGTGAAATGCAGAGATGTGCTAAATACTACTAATAAAGGTGGTAATGGGACATGGAGGGTTGGCGCGTTTGGGCTAGAGGTTCCCACCAAATATGTGCCCAATCACCGAGCCCCAGCCAAATTAAGCGAGCTTCCCAGCAAATGCGTAGGAGTGCGAGTGTGCGACTACTCACTCCTCACCCAGAGCTAGCTAGTAGCCTGCTCTCGCCATCATGGTTCCCACCACCCCACCTTTCCCGCGTGAGCAGTGCCACCCTCCAATCATTGTCATCTCCTCCTCCTCCTTCTCCACTTCCTTCTCCTCTCCCTTCGTTTCCCGCTCAATCGTCATACTCTCCTCCACCGTTGTCATACTCTCCTCCGCTATGAAGATCATCGGGTATATTGCTGAGACCTCCGAAGCACCGCTGGCTGACCTCAAAAGGCTGCACCCGGTGTGCCGAACCATGAGCCAGGCAAGCTGCGACCGCGCCGTTAGGAGGAGGTTTGTCCTGGCACATAAGGCTCCTCAGATATCTTGACACGAGCATCCTCGGTATCGATGTCTGCTACACGCTTTGGCTGATGCGGGTCACACGGAGGCATGCTTCATCTGGGCCTGAATCTGGCCTTCGGTGAAGGGCCACCATCGTAGGGTGTCCAACTGCTGCGTATGTCCGCCGAGGTAGGACATAAGATGGCTGCCTATTTGCTCACCCTCATTGAGTACAACCGTGAGGACACCGCAACCAAGCTTGCGTTGTGTGGCTCATAAGGCTGGTGGAAGGCGAGGTGACGGACATGATAGCTTCCATCGGCGACGTGCACATGAGGATCACCAACGGGGAATGCTAGCATCTTCGTGAATGCGTGGTGGATTTGGTCCATCAGGCAGTGCATGGGTGGTGGGATTCGGAACCCAGCACAGCAGTGATGCCGCACTTGTGCACGATCGGCGGCTGCGGCGAGTACGAAAACCCCTGGCTTGAGAATTTGCTCTCCTTCTATAGCAAAAAATGTAGAATCAAGTACGAGTGCCATCTGTTCTTCTCACGACTGCCAGCACTGCTATATTATGGTTAAATTATTATAATTAATTAGCTATTATATTGTTTGAACTTTTATATTAGCCACTGTTTAAATAAAGTGGAGTAGTATTTTGTTGGGACATGGGGAGGCTACGCTAGCCAGCAAATTTTAATTTTTAACCCCGTTGGCCCAGGAACCCATGCGCGTGAGGGACCATGGATCGTTACCTTCTAACGCGAGACGCGCTAGTGCAGCGGAAGAAGATTTGGAGAAGCGCGTCCTCGCTCGTTTCCTTCTTGCGTCGCCCGTTCGCCGGCGACCAAGTCGATGAAGTCCAGCGATCTTTGCACGAAGAAGACGACGAGTGCTGCTATTCAAGCAGCACCTCCACGAAGTCCACACGTACAGGGATGGATACACTCCACGCCGGCGTGCTAGCACCACTCGTGAAGTTTCTAGGGTTTAATCAAAACCTTTGTGATTACTTGGGAGAGAGGAGAGGTGGCGGCTAGGGCTGGGATAGAGCAAAAGCAGCAGCCCCTTGCGTGCCACCCTCTCCTCCTTTATATAGTGCCCAGCATGGGCCTTTTAATCCAGATTAAAAGCCCAACAGATCTAATCAGCGCACCCCGGAACTTCCGGTTATAGCCGGAACTTCCGGTCATCGGAACTTCCGGATCCTATCCGGAACTTCCGAAATTACCCTTCTGTATCGAATTAATTTGGGTCCG